>CM077191.1:22368862-22403862 GCA_039654105.1 Coreius guichenoti
GTAAAATCTGGCAGTCCAGTCTCATTTGCTTGCCGTTATGGAATTATTATTTTTCTTTGGATGGAAGGACATTTTGCCCAGCTTTACACACATATTACATTAATTTCTATGATTCTTGTTCAAGCTCTTGCATAGACTGCTGCACCATTACTTGAATGGACCACTTTACAGCACAGCATGCTATAATTGTGGTATGATCGATTTCAGATACAAACCCCTGTACATCAAGTGCACAAACTGATTGTGGTTGGTTATTGTGTACATGTCGATCAGACAGCCTCTTCCTAAAGGTGCAGTCACGTTAGCAAAATTTGTAGGCAAAAAAGGTCAACAGCATAGTGATGTGAAGCACATCAGCTCACACAGAAGTCACTTTCAGACCAAGCAGCTTTATGTTGGTCAACGTGAATCTGCATGACCAACTTTAATCTGTTGAGAAACCTGTGGCGAAAAATTCTTTACGCAAAATTCCGGCAAGATCATGTGAATTCCAATTGAAATGACTGGATTTCACCTGCGGAAACTCTCCAAAAAATGGTAATGTCCATACCTTAAGTGGGTTCTTGGCCAGAAGAAGCTGTGTTATGCACCAGACTTGATGCTGAATGTCAGACGTCTCATTTGCGAGTCTAAACTGAACTGAACCAGACCTTCGAATGAGACGTTAAACCGAGGTCCGGATTCTGTGGTCATAAAAAATCCCAGAATGTCCTTCAAAAAAGAGTAGGGGTGCCCATTGGCTTATGTCCATCATCATGGCCTCCTATTAATAACCATCCTCATATACTGATGGGCTTTATCACTCCGTCTCCTCTCCACCAATAAGCTGGTGTATGTTCTGGCGCAATATGGCTGCCATCACATCATCCAGGTGGATGCTGCACATTGGTGGTGGTGGAGGAGATTCCCCCCTTCCATGTGTAAAGTGCTTTGAATGCTGAGAAAAACGCTACATAAATGTAACAAATTATTATTATTAAACCTTCACCAATTCCTACTAGCAACCAACTCAAAATAGACATAATATAACCATAAAACAATTCACAATCCTGCTGTTGACATTTAGCAGTGAGTTCACCCCTGGCCATCCAGCCCTACCACACACTACAGTGAGGGGAAACAGCAGGCTGGCAAAGCATTCAAAGGATTTGAAGACAGCTCATCATCCCCGCCATGGGCCCTGGTTAGGGTGCAGGATACCTGCAGCTCTGTCGGTATTGAGCGACTGGAAGCGCCTCAGGCACTATTCATAAAACGCAGTCGGAGTGGGGCTCAGAGAGCTGCATGAATAAAGCATATTTCCTCTGTCTAACCTCTGACAGAAGAGTCGATCTCTGTTTCAGCATTAGGCACTGTAATTTAATGACATTTGAATGTTAGTTATACATTTAAAAGGGATATTATTCTGATTAATTATTAGATGGCGCACCAAATAATTGTGAAGTTATACTGAGGAGTTTTTAAATTTTCTACTTATTTATTCTAAAATAAAGATGATGAGTTGTGTCATTGCTTCAATTCACAGATTCCCTTTAATATAATATAATTAATATAATAATATAATATAATATAATAAATATAATTAATATAATAATAATATAATATAATATAATATAATAATAATAATATAATATAATTAATATAATATATATAATATGAAAGACCAAACATAATTATACACAATACATATATAAATTATTATACAAAATATGAATATGGTGAAAATGCTGAATATAAAAGTCATAATTGTAAACATAAGTGTAATTAGAAAAAATATAATTAAGTCTAAATATACAGAAAAAAATAGACACAAATCTGAACTATATATATTCAGATTTACATTTATATAATCAAAAATTGCAATTATATTCAGAAAGACAACTATATATTCGGATTCACAAATATATATATAAATCTGAACTATATATATATATATATATATATTAAGATTTGTATCTATGTATTTAGACTTTATATTTGGATTTCATATACAGGTATGTTTATAATAGAATAGAATAGAATAGAATAGAATAGAATAGAATAGAATAGAATAGAATAGAATAGAAAGGATCAAACATAATATCTAAATGTTATGTTTAGATAGATAATATAATAGATGTATAATATCTAATTTATATATTTATAATTATAACTTTTTTCATTTAATTATTCAGCATTATAACTATATATTCAGATTTCCATTTTTAATTTTCAGACTTATAACTATATATTTAGATTTCATACAACTAATTTCATAAATAATATAACATAACATAACATACATAATATATATCATAACATCCATAACACAACATATAACATAACATAACATAACATAACATAACATAACATAACATAACATAACATAACAACATAACATAACATAACATAACATAACATAACATAACATAACAACATAACATAACAAACATAACAAACACAACAACATACATAACATAACAAACATAACAACATAACATAACAAACATAACATAACATAACATAACATAACAACATAACATAACATAACATAACAAACATAACAAACATAACATAACATACATAACATAACATAACATAACATAACATAACATAACATAACATATGGTTGCATTCGAAGTGCAGGATACGATTTGTAAAATTTATATAAAAAAAAATGCACAATCTCTAACTGCAACCTCTGCATATTTTTTCACCTTTTAAAATGTGTTTTTCTCTTCCATCAGCTTGTTATCCATAGCTATTACACAGGCACCCCTTCCAGCATGTGTTTGTTCAAAGTATTTACTCTAGAGATCTGTGCAAGATACACTTCAAATTCAACAAACTCAGTCTCCACAACTGACCAAAAAGCTCATCTAAATATAATCCAAGAAGATGGAATGACATTAATTCAGTGCTGACTGTAGTTGTACCGATACGGCGGCACCTGATCAGTGTGGAGGACCACAGGCAGGATGGTGGAAACAGATCTGTGATTTTGTCTGAAAGGCATTTTCGACAGTGAAATAGAGATAGTGCCGTGTTGTAAGTTACAGTATAAGGGAGAAGAACCAACAGACTGGTTAAAAATAAACAAGAGAAGCCAGACAGATAGAAAGAAAGAAAGAAAGAAAGAAAGAAAGAAAGAAAGAAAGAAAGAAAGAAAGAAAGAAAGAAAGAGAGGAGGACAGACAGTGAGGTGTTATTTCTGCCTCTCTCTCTCTGAGTTTTGCCCTTTAGCTGTCAGCGTCTAGCCAAAACCCACAGAGAGAGTGGATGTGTTCACACATGATTGGGCTGCACTTCATCACAGACCGTAGACTGAAAGACATTAACTATTTATGTGGCAGGCACTGCAATATATTTTAATTAATAGAAATGTTTTCAATAGTTTTAGTTTTAGATAATAACCCTGATTATAAGGACAAGGCTAGATTCCATTTTTATTGAGTAGTATTTTTCTTCTGTATTTTCCTCAAAGAACAGTTACTGATTGATTGGGTGAATTTCAGAATAACCGTAGCCAGTCATGAATCAAGGTTGAGAACGCGGCTCTGATGAATAAGCTGTGCTCTCCCACCCTCGCCAGCGATGCTTTATGGTGCTCATAAACATTGATCCTCTCAGTGTTGTTTTAATGGAGGACACTCAGGAGAGCACTGAGCTATAATCACACATGCTCAATGGCCTTGTGTGTCACCTACAACACACACATATGCATGCACACAGAAATGCACACACGAGATAAGGAACTGTGTTTCAACACAACCCATTATTGTTATATGGTGGGTGATATTTTAAGGGTTTATATACTGTTCTGCTTCTGTGAATAAGGCATTTGACAACCAATTACTTCCAGCTGAAGCAGTGTAGATGCATAGTCTCTCTCTTTTTTTTCTTCTTTTTTTTTTTGCTGATACCATGGTAAAGTGATGGTATCAGGTGGTAAAAACATGATACAATACTTGATTGATATATTAGCGAATCCCATGAAAATATAGTGAAAAATGTAACATTTCAGTCCAAAAATCATAAAATTACATTTTGCATAAAGAGAATGAAGACTTTTGAATTGATTATTTTTTATCAAGCACATTTCCCCCCAAATTACAGTAATGTGTCTGGGTTTTGTTTTATTTATAATTCCCATTATTCTCTATTTTAATTTAATTAGTGTAATACAGTAATTTTTAATTTTACAGTAGCATTTATAATAAATTAAATTAAGTACAAAAAACATATAAACATATAATATAACTTATTATTGTTGTTGTTGTCACTACTATTGCTAATAATACTAGTACTACTACTACTATTTTTATAATAAATAAATGTAATTTTTTTATAAATTATAATTATGATAAATAATGTAATATTAATATAATATAAAATTAATTGTTTAAAATAATTTATTATTATTATTATATGTTTCATTACAGTAAAGAGAATGATAATTTTTGGTAATATATTTTGGTAACATTTGGTAATATTTTGATAATAATTTCGGTAGTAGTAATAATAATAATAATAATTTATAAATTATAATTTTTTATGTTTTATGTAACATTTTTTATTTTTTATCTTTTGAAATCTGGACAGTTTCTTGACTGGTTTTGTGACATTTGTCCATGTACAGTAGTACTAAATGATTTATATAACAGTATTTACACGATACTTCAAAAATTTACTTAAAAGAATTGTACATTGTACATCATTGCATGTTTACTGTAAATATATCACATTCAGATTATTATTATAACTTAAATATGCAAAAATAAATCCAACAAACCTACTCTGGGAATGAAAATGTATTTGAATGGAGGCTAGTGTTGATTTGTAATACAACTCTGTGTTTCTATTCCTAGCGTCCCAGGGCAGAGTCCTCCGGGATGCGTCTCTATGCCACCGCAGTGCGTAAACTCAGTATCCTACCCCAACAACCCTGCATCTCCTTCACGGCCTTTGAGGCACAAATCACCCAGTTATATCACAGTTGAAGTGAATTTCAGTTGTCAAATACTCAGCGTGGCGGTTTAACTGTTTGTGTTGTACCAACGATAATAATGAATCCCAGACTTATTTACATATGTAAAAGTATTTTGTGCTAATTAGATCCTATTTAATTGAGATACCTGATCTCCGTCTTCCTGTTTCGGGCTCCCCTCTGTTATTGCGATAGAAGATCTAACTTAATCATGCCCTCTCACAATTTCCTATTAACCCAATCTCTCCATTGATCTACTTCATGCCAGGAGGTATTGAATAGCAGATGAGCTTAAAATGCCAGTGCGTGTCGCCGCATACGTCTGGAGATGTGCGGCCGTGCTCTGTACTAAGAATGAGCCACTGTCTCCAATCTGACATTTAAAGGAATAGTTCAGCCAAACATGAAAACTGTTTTCTGTTTCTCCATTTCCATGTGTTGATGCAGGCAGTCAGTTGACAAACTGTAGAAAGCTGCTGATTATGACTTATGCAGGTATGGTGTGCTGTGCTATTATGCATAAGTGCTATAATTATGGTCATTGTACCTGCATTGTTGCTTTTTAGCGAACAGAGTTGGAGTCAGAGTTGCATCAAGTGTGTGTTACGGTGTCACATGCTAATGCACTTAAAACGCATGACGCTAGTTAACAGAGATAATGCTTACCGCACCACATGCTAAAAATAGCACTTTAAAAGCTCCATCCGCGATTGAGTAGGGAGGGGTCGTGGTAGAGCAAAATATCTGATGGGCTTGTTTAATATGTGTTTGTGTGAATTAGCAGACCAGACTTTATTATTTCTGTTTATACTGTACAAATTACAATCCTCTCGACATTGAAGATTTTAGGATAAACAGTAAGTCCGACAGGCTTTTACAGTGATTTACGATTTAATAGGTGCAGAGTAGTAGGGATGTGCCCGAAAAACTAAATCCTAATTCAGAAAGGCACAGAAAATGAGTAATGTATTCTACATGGCTAAGGCCCCGATATACTTCAAGCGAAATCAAAGAACGAATTGACGTGACGTCATTTTGAACAAAATCAGGCCGAAATGATGTTCGTTTGGAGTTCGTTTTTAGAGTTCGAAACAGCTTGGCAAAGCAAACTTTCCGGAAAAGTTTCCGGATGCTAAACACCTTTGTACTACCATTGGTCCATGGCGATTACCAATGTAATAGGTGTGCGCCTTCTTTCACGCTGAAATCTTTTCCAGTTCATTTCTCCTGTTGAGTCCATCGAGGTCAGATATCCATGAGTAAAAACATGGACACACTGGAGAGTTACTTTATGGTGGAAAATAAAGTTGTACTTCTGATGAAACGAGACACTGACACTGTTTATCATGTTTAATATGGTAAAGCTGCTTGATTTTAACCCTTAAAGGATTAGTTCACTTCAAAATGAAAATTTCCTGATATTTTACTCACCCCCATCTCATCCAAGGTGTCTGTCTTTCGTTCTCCAGTCGAAAAGAAATTAAGTTTTTTGAGGAAAACATTCCAGGATTTTTCTCCACATTATAGACTTCTATGGCAACCAAAATGTTGAAGGTCCAAATCAATGCAGTTTCAAAGGGCTTCAGAGGCTCTGCACGATACCAGACGAGGATCTTATCTAGTGAAACCATCTGTCATTTTCAAAAAAAAATAAAAAATGTATTTACTCATCTTGCGCTGCTCTGCGGCTCGCCACTGATTGCGCAATCACGCAGGAATGGTCATGCTAGACTAGGCGGAAGTACCGCCCCAAGCGAACGTGCAAGGACTAATACAAATGCCCTTTACCAAAAAACACTCCATCTTCAACTTCAAAATCATCCGACATCATTGCTTTACCTTTTTTTTTGCTAAAGGACATTTGTATTAGTCTTCGCATGTGTGCTTTGTAAACACGGGGGCGGTACTTCCGCCTACGTCTAGTGTGACCTTTCCGGCGTGATTACGCAATCCATGGCGAGCCGGAGAGCAGCGCAAGATGAGCAATTTAGGTTAAAAAGTATATACATTTTTTTTGAAAATGACCAATGGTTTCGCTATATAAGACCCTATTCCTCGTCTGGGATTGTGCAGAGCCTCTGAAGCCCTTCGAAGCTTTTGAAACTGCATTGATTTGGACCTTCAACATTTTGGTTGCCATAGAAGTCTATAATGTGGAGAAAAATCCTGGAATGTTTTCCTCAAAAAACGTAATTTCTTTTCGACTGAAGAAAGAAAGACATGAACATCTTGGATGAGATGGGGGTGAGTAAATTATAAGTAAATTTTCATTTTGAAGTGAACTAATCCTTTAAATGCATAAATGTTTCACCAATCAGTATTACATATTAGGGTCTTTAGCGACCCGGATCTACAACTAACACAGATGGATCTCTACCTGTTGCGATAATATAAAACTCTCCTGATATTAGAGTAACTATTACAGAAGAATAAAATAAAGCATATTTTGTTACCTTTTGGAGCTTGGAAGGGTTCAGTTTGAGCAGATGTTTTATACCATCATCACTGTCCTCGTCAGAGCTCATTTCCCAGTACATTCAGCATCTGGTTCATATTCGCCATCTCAAACATATTCTCAAAACTATGATTTTCAACATCTTCAAAATCAATATTTTGATCGTTGACATCTTTTTCACCAGATCCACCATCAAGTGACAGTGACACTAATATCTGATTGCGTTCAGTTGCTCTGTAGTAAATCGCTGAGCCATTTCAAGTTTTGCCAATGATTCTTCCTAATCTTTTGTTTTCTGCTTGCAATAACTATGAGTGAAACGTCACTTCATCATTGTGTATCAGACATTGCCACCTTGTGGAATAAAAGTGAATTGCACTTATTCAGTCATCAAAGATTCAATTATTGTTGTGCAGAAAAAAATACTTACACTGTTACACACATGGGGTCCTTAGCGACCCTATACAATTTTTTACAAAAAATGAATGGGGAAAACAGGCATTCTTTTATAATTTTATTGTTTTTTTCTTGTTATATTGTTTATAATGAATTGATTGAGGAATACTAAGAAGCTTGATGTCTAACTTAAAAAAATGAATGAAGAGGAGGGTAATGAATGACGTCACTAAAGACCCGAGGTATGCGTTTAAGGGTTAAGCAATCTATTGTATAAAGTGATATATGGATAAAAGTGACGTGACTTTACTAGAGTGCAACTTGCCGAGCTTGTGCAAACATACCTATGTTGCTATGATCAGATCAGTTGTGTGCTTATTTTGTTATTGAGAGGAAAGTGCTAACTGTCACTCTCAGCAGTGTGGGTAACAGTATATTGCTGTTCACGTATTTCGAAGTTCGTTTTACCACTAAGCGAAGGACAAAAAAGAACTTCGGTGTGAGTATATCGGGGCCTTTAGGCTTGCTGCTGTAGTCAGTTACATTAAGGCTGGGACACACAAAGCCGACCGTTTTTGAGCGTCGGTCAGCGTTTAGTTTTTCTGATGTGTTTCCGCACCTTTGGCTGTAGCAGCATGTTGAATCTGCGTCGGGCCGTTGGCGAGAGAGAGTGATGAAAGAGAGTAAAGAAGTCAAGATGTTACAGACAGAAGGCTGTTATAATTTTACGTCATCTTACCTGAGCATTCAAATGTACGAATATTTTCATAATAACATGAGCCGACTGGACTGAAGAAAGTGATCAGCGTGATTGATATTCAAAATGGTAAGCAAGCGCTGCTTTGTTACGGTCTGTTTATCTGCAGTGCTAGTTTCGGTTTCCCTTTTTGAATGACGAAAATAGACTATTGATACCTGCTGATATAGACAGATATTTACTTACACGCAGGTGCAGAACGCACATGCTAGTTGACAGCTGCCTTTAGTCCTTTTGGTGTGTTCAAGCACAGCTTTTTGTCCGAGACGCAGCCGACGAGAAGCGACAACACAATCAGCTTTCATCGCCGCTAGTTCTGGTGTGTCCATCAGATTTCACTTATCACGTGAAGGTAGTAAAAAGAGATGACTGACTAGACGATGGCAGAGGATTTGGTGCGCAACAGGTCCTGAGTGTCAATGACAAATATCTTATCTTGCAAAATGTGTGGTCAGTATCGCCACTCCCTATACATACAGTGTTTGTGATTGTGAAGGTGAAAGTAAAAAGCGAGCACGCATTCAAAAGCGATTTCAATACTCCGCATATTGATAGCGGCTCCCTGATGCCTGCTAATTATATACAATATCATTTCCCAACTATACAATTCCCAACTATCCCATCACCATGTCCCTTTAGGGGCTCCGTAGAATGCGCCATTTCCTTTCCGAACATAGTATTCAGCTTCGGGCACATCACTACAGAGTATTATAAATAGCAACAACAGCTTAAAAACAGCTTATAAGTTTATCAGTAATTCATTTATAGAAATATTCCTAATTAACATTTCATCTACCATAGTTTATTAGCCGAAGGTAGGTAATTTACAGTTGCCAGGCAATGTAGCAACTACACTGCTGGGCCCAAAAAAATCTCTGTTTGGATTTAAACAGGCAAATGCTTACGAGTCTATAACTGGATCATTATTGCAGCGATTATTATGCTTCTAGCATGTTATAATTGATGGAGTGTGTAGCTTTTCATTTCTTAAACAACCATGTAGGAAGACACATTTCACTGTTGAGTCCAGACCTTAAATTCATTGAAAGTATTTGGGATGTGCTGGAGGAGACTTTAAAGAGTGCTGGACTCTTGCATTGCCAATATAAGAATAAATGTATGTTTTTTCCATCAAAATGTGCATACATTTTTGGTCAAGACCTTGTATTGACAATGCAAGATTCTTAAGAGAAATATCGTATCATCTCATCAAGCCTCATGATTTGCGATGTCTGTAGGTGAGGTACTGTACATGACAATGTTCAGGGTTAGCGGGTTGTTTAAATCCTATACTAAACACTAATGACTGTAGTGGGTTATTGCTGCACAAAAGCCCTTCCTCAAACTAATAATGGTACAATCCACAGCAAAGATAGAAGGTGTGGATGTGCCAGTGTTGACACAGGTGGGCGCTGATGTCTCCATCCCTACAGCAGGTCTTGCGACGCACATACACACACCATTCAGCTAATAATAGTGGAGATGTTGCCAAGGCAAGAGAAATGGAAGCATGAATCCATGTTTTATTTATCTTCTTCACCTTTCCCAAATGGTTTCATCAGAAGAGGTTGTATTAGTAATCACCGGAGGGCTGGTGGTCTGTCCTCTCGTGTATTTATTTCTTCATGCGTGTTGCAGAGATGGCGAGACACTCAGCCAATCTTATGGAGGCCGTGTCTCTGTCAGTCACAGAAAAATGGTTTGGATATTTTTAACATACTGTCTTTGGCTCTCCACTGCTCCGTGTTCCCAGGCATCTGCGTGAGCTCGCTTTGGTTTCCTTTCACAGTTTCACCCCTCAATGCACACGGCTGGCCACAGGTTCACAAGCCAAACTCAACACTATCTCACCATGTTTTCACCAAAATACCTCAAATTTACATTACTTCCTAAAACTGTCTGACCAAGATACCTCTGCTCCATATGTTAAACCTCATCCATACCATACATGTCGCTAGTGCTTCTACGTTTACAAAGCAAACAAGCCATGTTCCTGAGTATTTTTGTCTTTTTTCCGCTATAAATATTTTAAGATATTTAAAACATTACTAAGCACAATTAAAATTTCAATATTCTGATAAATAACATTTTTTTTTAAATATCGGCTGAGAACTGATATGGTAACGATTTATTGTGCTTCAATTATTTATTTTTCTTTATGCTAAATTTATCATTTAAATATTTTTTAATGGAAAAAGGACAAAATGCTTATTAGAAAACAGTGATTGTTTTGTGCGGTTTCATTTTGATTTTTGTTTTGTTTTGTTTTTTTGTGTTGTGTTGCATTTAGTTTTTTGTTTTATGCTGTTTCATTCTGTTTTTTGGTGTTGTTGTTTTTTTCTTGTTTTGTTTTATTTGTGTTGGTTTTTGTTTTTTTTGTGTTTTGTTTTTGTGTTGTTTCATTTAGTTTTTTTCTGTTGTGTTGTGTTGTGTTCAGGGGCGTAGCACAAGATCCCGGGCCCTATGCATAGGAAGTCCTGATGGGCCCCCATGTTCCAAAAGGAACAGGTAACTTATACATGACATTGGAGTTTTCCCCCCAGTAAATGCCACTGAAGGTAGCCTAATATTAATGCCATATCTGACATGCCATATCTGACATAAATATAATGTTGACATGATATGTAGCTAACGATGAGCTACCAAGCCACCTATGACACTGATTAGCCTATTATTGCTAATTTTAGATATTATAGACTATTAATTTAAAATTAAACATGTTTCAAATTAGGCTATTATAATGGTGTGTTGTATGTAAACAGCATTGTTAGTATACAGTTTATTTATTTAGCCTTTACCTCAGATTACATGTATAACCATGTATAATTATCATCTGAAAGTGTATGTTCTGCTCTTTCAATGGGTTGTCTCAGTTCATTTTTAGCACTAACGATCGCGGAGATATTCAAGCAGTTTAGCACTATAGATTTCGTGTTCTAGTTTGTGCTCGCCTTTCTTTGAAAAGAAGTCAGTTACCAATTGTTTCCCCTCATTTTGTTTTCTTTCCTTCTCCTGTCTTTCCTTTCTTTTTTGGTGGCCTGATTTGGCTTTCTCTGAGAAAGACATTTCTACAGCAGAAGTTTGTGCTCCACCAGATGCTCAACTAACTAGCATAAACAAAATGCGTGCAGATGGACTAAACCATTTGGCGCATTAGCAAGGGGTGGGACCGTGAGCCCTTAGATAGTCTTTACTTTTTTGTATACAAAATGTAGTCAGTCAATCAAGTTATTCAGCCAATACTCTAACTTTACATTTCATCTGACATTCATTATGAAATTTAATTAGGAAATGAAAATATCCAGGTAAAATAAAATATATTCCAGACTTTTCAAGGGCCCTCTCTCCCCTTGGGGCCCTGGTAATCAGTACTGGTTTTACCCCCAGTCCGACGCCCCTGGTTGTGTTGCATTTTTGATTTTTGTTTTATGCTGTTTTTATTTAGTTTTTTTGTGTTGTGTTTGATTGTTCTTTTGTGTTGTATTTTTTTTTTGTTTTTTTTTCATTTGTGCTGTGTTTCATTTAGTTTTTTTGTGTTATGTTGCATTTTGTTTTGTTGTTTTTTTGGGCTGGGAATTTTTTTTTTTCTTCTTCTTGTGTTTTGTTTTATTTTTTTGTGTTGTGAATTTTTTTTTTTTTTATGTGGTTTCATTTTGTTTTTTGTGTTTTGTTTTATGCTGTTTTATTTTGTTTTTTTGTGTTTTGTTTTATGCTGTTTTATTTTGTTTTTTTGTGTTTTGTTTTATGCTGTTTTATTTTGTTTTTTGTGTTGTGTTTGTTTTTGTTTGTAATGTTTTTTGTGTTGTGTTTCATCTTGTTTTTTTTTTTTTTGTGCTGGGAAATACACAGTTCAGGCATGAAACTCTAATGAACACCGATTGGTTCTTTCAACGCCATGGCACCAGCCAATCAGAAGGACTTCCAAATATATATAGTAACCATATATAACGTACCCTACCCTGCGATCTGCACGCTGCATGATATGAAAGTTATCCCTCCTTCTCCCCAGCGCCACCTGTAGAGATTTGCTACGGGGTTCTACCATTTCACCTTGCTGCAGCCTTTCCTTTGTTTGTTATTTTGACTAAGCCAAAATCAATGCCCCATGCCAATAAATGCTGGTTGAAATATATTCACTCTGAGAGTTGTCATGACTGAATTTAGTTTTTTGTTTTGTTTTTTCATTTGTGCTATTTCATTTTGATTTTGTTTATTGCGTTGTGTTGGATTTAGTTTTTTTGTATATTTTTTGCCTTTTGTTTACTGTATTAAAAAAATAGACTAATTAAAGCGTAAATCAGTTCTCCTTGAAGTAATGTCACACACATACAGCCAGATGGACAGGCAAGCGTCAGGTAGAGTCACAGAGGCTCCAGTGAAGCAGGTTTTGGCATCTCTTAGATGACAGAGGAGTGTTTGCCCATGTGTGTAACTGTGTCATTTTCCTGCTTTTCCTGGCTGAGGAGAGGCTTCTGCTGTCACGTCCCATGAGTCTTTGCCAACGCACTTTTTCACACGCTCTCCCTCTGCCACCACACACACAGAGCTCTCAGACTGGTCTAAGTGGAGATGTGTCATCTTCTTCAGTCATTTGTAGCTAAAGCGTATCCCCTGAGACCCCGGGCTGCTTTGACCGCATCGATCACACCTTTCCATCCATCCGTCCATCCTCTTTCCTGCCAACACACATATTTTTCTTCTATGCATTTTTACACTTGTGTAATCTCTGCTTATTTTTCTTTTTTCTGCTTTTTAAAATGATCTTCTTGGATAACCATATAAACATGCATACTAGGACTTCTGTGTTTGTATGCGCATATGTGTTTGTATGTGTCCATGTGCATGTGGAGGTGTGCAGATACAGTAGCTTTGGTGCCATCTGTGCCCAGTCAGTGTGGTGGCATCTCTCCATGTGCAGCACTCTATAGATAGTCATATAGCAAACCTGATTCATACTACATAAAGTTATTTGCTCACTGTACTGTAATTGAATGAGCTAGAATTTAATGAATATATTTATATTTATATCTGCATTTCTTGAAAATTTTGTCTCAATGCATTCTGGGTTTGCCTCCTCTGCAAAAGACATGCAATGCTGCATTAGAGTTATGAGGTAGTTCATGAAGCAGAAGTGTGGAACAACTTTTGTGTTGAAAAAACAACTAGATAGGCATAGTGACTGGGAAAGAGCTACCATATTGTAGAAATCACAGGTTGTATTAATGATAATTTTAAGAAGTCATATTTGCACAGTAGTAGGGTTCCAGAGCCAAATCCTGCGAATCTGCATGAATCTCCATAATTAGAATGTCAGTTGACTGTGTAATTGCCACGTGTAATGGTGCTGTAGACTGAATCGATGCAGACGTGAGGAATCTCTGTCACTATTGACCTTTGTGCGCACTGAGGGACCAAAGTGCCAATGACATTTTAGGGCTGAGCATCTCAGGGGAGCAGCGCTCATCTGTGACTGCCCTTCTGGAGTTTGCAAGCCAATTTCAGCTGCTTTAGGAAGAACTAGAATGCAACACTCACAAGTATTCACTGCGTTTTGGCAGAGTGGTGTTATATGTTTTATGCCTGGCTGAGTAACTTGATTTGTTCTTTCAAAATAGTAAAGAATGATTGTTTTGCAGTTTTGCTAAGGTGGTTAAGGATTTTTATCACTATGCTTTGTGATCTAGGTGGTTGTTAGGGTCTTGATATGTGGTTGCTAATGTTCTGTGTGGTTTTTATCACTATGATTGGTGATCTAGTTGGTTGTTAGGGTGTTGCTACAGTATGTGATTGCTAAGGTTCTGTGTGGTTTTTATCACTATGCTTTGTGATCTAGGTGGTTGTTAGGGTCTTGATATGTGGTTGCTAATGTTCTGTGTGGTTTTTATCACTATGATTGGTGATCTAGTTGGTTGTTAGGGTGTTGCTACAGTATGTGGTTGCTAAGGTTCTGTGTGGTTTTTATCACTATGCTTGATGATCTAGGTGGTTGTTAGGGTGTTGATATGTGGTTGCTAAGGTTCTGTGTGGTTTTTATCGCTATGCTTGGTGATCTAGGTGGTTGTTAGGGTGTTGCTAAAGTATGTAGTTGCTAAGGTTCTGTGTGGATTTTATCACTATGCTTGGTGATCTAGGTGGTTGTTAGGGTGTTGCTATGCGGTTGCTAAAGTTCTGTGTGGTTTTTATCACTATGCTTGGTGATCTAGGTGATTGTTAGGGTGTTGCTGCAGTATGTAGTTGCTAAGGTTCTGCGTGTTTTTTATCATGATGCTTGGTGATCTAAGTGGCTGTTAGGGTGTTTCTATGCGGTTTCTAAGGTTCTGTGTAGTTTTTATTACTATGCTTGGTGATCTAGGTGGTTGTTAGGGTGTTGCTACAGTATGTAGTTGTTAAGGTTCTGTGTGTTTTTTATCATGATGCTTGGTGATCTAGGTGGCTGTTAGGGTGTTGCTATGCGGTTTCTAAGGTTCTGTGTAGTTTTTATTACTATGCTTGGTGATCTAGGTGGTTGTTGGGTGTTGCTATGCAGTTACTAAGGTTCTGTGTGGTTTTTTATCACTATGCTTGGTGATCTAGGTGGTTGTTAGGGTGTTGCTACAGTATGTGGTTGCTAAGGTTCTGTGTGTTTTTTATCACTATGCATGGCAAACTAGGTGGTTTTTAGGGTGTTGCTATGCGGTTGTTAAGGTTCTGTGTGGTTTTTATAACTATGCTTGGTGATCTAGGTGTTTGTGATGGTGTTGCTGTGCAGTTACTAAGGTTTGATGTGTTTTTTATCACTATGCTTGGTGATATAAGTTGTTGTTAGAGTGTTGCTAAGCAGTTGCTAAAGTTTTGTGTAGTTTATATCACAATGCTTCGTGATCTAGGTGTTTGTTAGGGTGTTGCTATGCAATTGGTTTTGTGTTTTTTATCACTTTGCTTAGCGATCTAGGTGGTTGTAAGGGTGTTGCTATGCTGTAACTAAGGTTCTGTGTGGATTTTAGCACTACACATGGCAATCTAGTTGGTTGTTAGGGTGTTGCTACAGTATGTGGTTGCTAAGGTTCTGTGTTGTTTTCATCACTATTCTTGGTGATCTAGGAGATTGTCAGGGTGTTGCTATGTGGTTGCTAAGGTTCGGTGTGGTTTTCATCACTATGCTTGGTGATATAGGTTGGTTGTTAGGGTGTTGCTACAGTATGTGGTTGCTAAGGTTCTGTGTTGTTTTTATCACTATGCTTGGTGATATAGGTGATTGTTAGGGTGTTGCTATGTGGTTTCTAATGTTGTGTGTGGTTTTTATCACTATGCTTAGTGGTCTAGTTGATTGTTAGGGTGTTGCTATGTGGTTGCTAAAGCTCTGTGTGGTTTTTAGCACTGATACCTGTTTTAGCATCATTGTAAATTTATAGTTTGCCTTTATTAATTTTGGTTTGGCTGTTGGTCTCTCATTGCATTTGTCTCTTACCCTTTGACCTAACTATCCCTCATTCACTCTTGCGAGCAGCCTCAGTTCATCTTCAGGGCATACTGCCAGGAAGCATGGTTTTCTGAGTGTCCTCAGGGCTTGGCCATCTGCTAACAGTGCCAACTCCACCCGTGGAGCAGCGGGCAGGTGCCATGCACACTCACATGTTCAGCCCCTGCACAACAACACTGCCCTCAGCAGGCAACAACAACCACGCCAACTGTTGATGATCGCAGTCTCCATACCCTTAGAGCCAGGGATGAGTTTAATTTAGTTGTAGATATGGACAGGCTAACATATGAAGTAAATAATCTGCCATGTATTGTGTTTGCTATACTTTTGTTTTATTTTGTTTTGTTTTACATTTTATTTTTTGTTTCTTTTTTCTTTTATGTTTTTAAAGTTTTTTTTGTTGTTGTTGTTGTTTAAATGTTTTTAATATATTAGAGAGTAAAATGACCTTGTTTGTTTATGGTTAAATAATATGCATCTATGCCTCCACTAATATAAGACTTGTTATTGGAAAGATACTAACTGTATACTAAAGATACATAAGCAGCTCCCATTGTTTGTATGCACAGTTGATGATTACTCTTCGTCGCTGTCAATACACTGTATTGATGCGGTCTAACACTCTTTGTTGCTTGGGGGTGCTCATTCCTGACCTCCTCAGGGACTCGGCCCACTGTCAGCCTGGTGATTCGTCTTATTGGCTCAGAGGTGAGTGATCATTAGCAGCCTCCACCAATCAGTGAACAGCTCAATTTGAATCCATTTTTATAAGGAGGATTTTCAGAATGTCTATATGTGTATATGGTATTTTTTTCATATGCTGCAGAACAGTAAAAAAAAGGATTGGCAATTTGTTGCACTTACGATAATACAAAAATAGCAAGAATTAACATACCAATGTATAAGCGCATTATGATACTAAAGTCCTTTGTACTGACCCATATGCAATATTCAGTCGTATTTCACTCTTAGTCATGCCTAATGGATTTGGAGTAGGATCACTAGCTGGTTTATAAAAGCTCCAGTCCTCTGGATAACAAGATTTCCTTAAGCAGTTATTGGATTACAAAATATCTTAGTATGTTTGAAAATCCATCTCTGCCTCATAGCTGGACACACGCACACTCACACACACAGTTCATAGCCTGGAGAGGGCTCTAAAGCGGTTTTATTGCCCTTTAATAATTGCCATACAGTGTTATTATTTTAATGCAGTCGTTTTTATTGGCTGAAGGGGACAGGGAATGGTTTACTGGCTCTCTCTGGAGCTCTCATTGCTGTAGTATCCATCTCCATCTGTCTGTCATTCCCTCCCTCCTCTCATCCCTCTCCTCTGTCTGAGTGATGATTTCTAACCAGCTGGAAGTGGTTACAGCTTTATGGTTTAAATTCCCAAATATGATCTGTCACATGACCATGTTTTTTTCTTTGTGCATTCTAATCATTCTGTGCTTTACCAAACAAGATATGCAATTATACTAGCACTGTGAAAGCGATTAATCGCAATTACAGTATATATATATATATATATGTATATATATACACACACATAGGCCTGTTAAAATTAACGTGTTAACGCATGCAATACTTTTTTCAGTTTAAAGCATTTTAAATATTTAACGCAATTAACGCAGCATCTGTTTTTTCTGTCATCTTTTGGCTGTTACATTATATGACTACACTCTTATTCATGCAAATGCTTTTAAACCATTCAAGCGCAATAAGACACAAAAGAGAAGGCAGTGTCTGTGAATCTTCTGTCTGTGTGACACACACACAACCCATGCACATAGAAAGCCACTTCAGACAGCACTTGAACGGACAAAAACACACAAAATTATGCCAAAATGCCCGTTTTGTCAAGTATCCTCACAAGCACAATTAAACGAGTTAAATGAATTATTAAATGGATGTAAAGAGTTGTGATAAAATGGGATGCATGTCAGATCTGCATCATGTGCGTCAGGTCTTAAAGTGACAGAAGTCTAATAAACCTGCTGCTGTCTGCCATTAAGGATAATCAAAGAACAAAAGAAAAAAATCACTCACTGCTCTTGACTGAATACCTTTTGTAGCTTTAAGAAGGATCAATCTATATTTAATTTATAATTTATGCAGTGAAGACTGTGAACTGTTTGATAACTTTATTCAATTTCTGTATATATCCTACCTGTTAGACCTACCTGAAAATCTTAAAGCACTGTTTACAAGGTTACATGGGTCAGAAACAACAAAAACAAAAACAAAAACTTTTTGTGCATTTTGACAGGACAAGTAAAAATCTGAACTGATCTGACCGGGCCAATAGAAAAAACTGAGCCCTGATATATTGAAGGGCACAGGTAAATATGACATTTATTATAACAGGTTTATGTGAAGATTGTTTTAAGTTCACTTAAATTAGTTGTTATATTTATTTTTTAAAGCCAAATAAATGTTAAAATTGATAGCTTTTAATTATAACGTAATGCTGAATGGCTATAATTAATGGCTAACATTGAGAAAAAAATCTATTTCATAGAGACATCAGTATCATTATTGGTATCAGTGATACTGGCCTTAATTCATAAACAGATGCCAAACATCCAAGCCAACCATTCATAACACCTTAGAAAA
This sequence comes from Coreius guichenoti, assembly GCA_039654105.1. Classification (NCBI taxonomy): domain Eukaryota; kingdom Metazoa; phylum Chordata; class Actinopteri; order Cypriniformes; family Gobionidae; genus Coreius; species Coreius guichenoti. Next base: position 22,387,512 of record CM077191.1, read on the forward strand.
CACACTAGTAACTGCTTAGCAACCACCCAGAATACCTTAACAACACCCTAGCAATCACCTAGCAATGCCACAACAGCCACCTAGCAACGCCCAAGCAACCATTCATAACACCACAGGAAATGCCTAGCAATCACCCAGAACATTCTAGCAACAACCATTCTAACATCCAGAACACCCCAACAACCATTTATCTATCACCCGAAATGCCCTAACAACCACCCAGAATACCATAGCAACTGGCTAGCAACCACATAGTGGTATTTTCACAACCATCCAGAACACCATAGCAACTAACCAAAACACCACAGCAACTCCCTAATGACCACTTAAAACATTCTAGCTACCACCCAGGATACTTTAGCAACACAATAGTAACCCCCCAGAACACTATAGCAACACCCTAGTAACCACCCAGAGCACTATAGCAACAGCCTAGTGACCTCCTAGCATTGCACTAGGAACCATGCAGAACATCTTAGCAACCACCCAGCAGTGCCCTAACAACCACCTAGCAACGACCAAGCCATTTATTGCACCATTGGAAACACCTATCCCTAGAACAGTCAGTCATCCAGATCAACCCTAGCAACACTTTAACAACCACCCACAATACCTTAGAAATGCCCTTGCAACCACCCAGAACACCATAGCAACTGGCTAGCAACCACATAGTAATATGTTCACAACAACCTAAAACATTATGGCAATCAACCAGAACACTACAGCAACTCCCTAGGAACCACTTAGAACATCATAGAAACCACCCAGAACACCATAGCAACTGCCTTGCAACCATTTAGCATTGACGTGAGGAACACCTAAGAAACCACCTTGCAACACCCTGGCAAACACCCAGAATGTCCTAGCAACCATTCAGAACACAATAGGAAATGTTCTAGCAACCACCTAGCAATGCCCCAGAACCCCTCCAAAACACCCTAGCAACTGCTTAGCAGCCACAGTATACCTTAGCAACACCCTAGTAACAACATATATAGCATAGCACACTAAAACTGCCTAGTGACCACCTAGCAGTGCCCTAACAACAATATAGCAATGCTCAAGCAACAATTCATGGCACCATAGGAAACACCTATCCCCAAAACATCCTAGCAGCTGCCTGTCAATCATCCAGGTCACCCTAGCAACACTTTAACAACCACCCACAATACCTTAGAAATGCCCTAGCAACCACCCAGAAGAAAATGTACAAAATAAGTTGTCATGAAGGAGGTGTTCACTGAATTCTCTCTTAATTAGCAGCACTAATTAGGGAAACACCCTTCAAATTACTACTGCTTTCTTTTTATATCATTATTGTTGTGATTTGCATAAAAATAACAAGCGCAGACAAGTGCAGTGGGTAAATCCGGACCTGTGCCTGCAAGATGAGACTGTGTGGGTTTGGGTGCTGGGGTGTTAATTGCATGTGAGTGCTGGCTCTGATATCACACAGATGATAGGATGAACAAAGAACTGTGGAGAGCAGACGGCTGTGGAGACTTCAAGCCTTTGCTGCTGGCTGAGAGTGAGGGGGGAGGGACGTGGCCCCCAGGAGCCAAAGACCCCCAGGGGCGGGGGGCACTGACTTACGTGTTTCATCATTAGTGGAGTTGGGGCAGGAAGATGAGAGAGAAAGGACACATGGGAATTTCTGAATTTTATGATGTGTAACAGGATTCTGGACGAAGGGAGAAAAAATTGAATTTTATATTGGAATGCAGTGCACTAGAAAATGTTGTGGTGTAAACAAAAGTCTGGCTTTGCAGAAGAAAAAAATATGTGTCTGTTCCTTTTAGCTCTAAATCATATCTTGAAATATTGTTTTTTGCTTTAAAATAAAAGCATGAAACAATGTATATATATATATATATATAGTGTGCGTGTGTGTGTGTGTGTGTGTGTGTGTGTGTGCTGTCAAATTGATTAATCGCATCTAACATAAAAGTTTGTAAATATATTAGGGCTGTCAAGCAATTAAAATGTTTAATCTAATTAATCGCACATCAAATCTGGCTGAGAAATTACCCCGCCAAAACATAATTTAAAGTCATTATTGTGTTAAATGATCAAAGCATCAAATATACATTACAAAAATTAAAATATATATGCTTTAATATAAAGCATATATATTTGATTCAGCATTTGATTCAGCATTTAAATTATTACATAAAATTTTAGGCTTCAACGGCCATGATGGTGAGTAAATGATGACAGAATTAAAATTTTTTGGGTGAACTATACCTTTAATGGGTTGTATTAATGTGTTTTTTTTTTTTTTTTGTGAAATTATACACTAAATAAGAAACTAAAACTGCCAGTAGGTGGCAGTAACTGTCTAAATGAGTAATCCATTGAGCAATTCATTCATTGGATAGTTCAAATGGCTGATTCATTCAGGAATGAAGTAAACGGCTCTCTTTATGAATGGGCAATTGAATCATTGGTTCACCCGATTGATTCACTCAAAACGCGTATTAATTCAGAAATGATGCACCGCTGTGTGTTGCTCGGAGATGCACAACAGTTCTGCTCTGACTTTATAAGTAATATTTTCTTTGGCATAACTGAGCAAAAACAGACAAAATTGTGTTTAAAATATAACACAATTTTAACTTGTTATTTATTGAACTGTTGTATAAAATCAATATCACATTTGCACTCGTGCTATTTGGGACTAAAACAGCACTCATGTGATATTGCGCTTGTTACCCGTGTGATATTGCTTAACTATATCATGATATAAATAAGAGACAAAAGGCCCTATCATACACCCGGTGCAATGTGATGCCAGGCGCGATGCAAGTGTTTTTTGCTAGTTTCAGCCCAACGCAGTTATCATTTTCACATCCAGCGCCATGTTGTTTAAATAGCAAATGCACTCGCGCCCATCTGTTCACCCATGGGTGTGCTGGTCTGAAAACGAGGTGTGTTCAGGTGCATTGTTGGCGTGTTGCTATTTTGAGGCAACAGAAAACGACTGCGCCATTGACCAACAAAAAACTGGTCTAAAGTCAATAGCGCAGTATTTTTTGTGTTATTTAAAGGGTGTGTTACTAATATGCGCCTATAGGTGGGTACACAACGCGCGTACACTCTACTTGTTACACACACAGGGACGCGCAGCAGCACACAAACATGCCAAATACTATTATGAATAAAAGGATTACAATGTAAAAGATTATTATTGTGTACATAAAGATAAAAATGCCTACATGTCATAATGGATAATCATTGCATGTATCAGAATTACCTATTTGCAGTAATGACGAATGAAATTGGCTAATTATTTGACCAATCGTGGCAATAAACACATGCATTTAAACTGACCTGTCAGGTTGTGGGTGTCTATATTCTGCCATGTAAATAGCGAATCCGCCATGGCGTGAGCGCAACTGGCTTTTAAAGGGAATGGGAGATGAGACTCTGTTTGGCTTATTGCACGTTACGCCCAAAACACACCCATGACTCATTAAGAGGCTACGTACAACCCTTTTGGATCATGTGCCTGGCGCGCCAACCGTTTTTTCCGTCGTTAAACTAGCAAAAGTGGATTCGGACACGCCCTAAGTGCACCTGCTCCATGCGCTTCAGACCATGCGCTCAGATGGTTAAAAAAAACGGCATTTTTGTCCTAATATCTTTAATTTATATATTTTTATATACAAACTTATGTTAGATGTGATTAATCACGATTAATCGATTTGACAGCACTAATGTATATATATTGCATAATTTCTGCAAAAGAAAAGACAGCCAGGAGATGCCATTTCTGTAACTGTGTAAATGCCATTTCTGTTCAGTGTTTTTTGACCTTTTGCCACCATTTTCTTCTCTAATGTTTATGTATGTATGAATTTTCCCCAGACTTCTGAATTGGAGCATTTGAAAGGGGACGAAAATCGTGCACCTGCCCACAGTGAATCGATACTCGTGGCCCTACCCACAGAGCGCCGAGAATTATGGGGGATGGGAGATCCATTATTCAGAAGTGTGGGCCTGAAAACTCAGAATGATTTTTTTCCAGTTGGTCGCTGAAATAAAGAGGCTTGTTGCGCTGTAATAACATTTTTTCCCCTCTCACATCCAGTGTAGAACAGACTGCTGCGCTTCAGTCGCTATGTAATTATCTCTTTGGCAACTGCCGTCGCTGTGATTGCCACCGAGGACCAGGAGACCACGGGAGGGCAGGTGTGCGTGTGTGCGCACCCGCTTTGCAAATTATTTCAAGCTCTACAGACCTCTCACAAATCAAAACCAGCATTTCATTAAAACAAAATTGTCGCTGATGGATTCATAGTTTGATGAGAAATTCGGTTATGGTACCGTGCGTCCTCCATTGAGACCAATATTAATACATCACCCTGCAGAGGACCATCCAGATGTTTTAAATGCACATCTGTACTTAATCAGCCGTGCCTCATGCACTTTTATAACCATCATTGGTTCTCAAGCAACACTGGTAATAATAGTCTCAAATTACTTTAACGCTTCATATTATATGTATTAAAAAGAAAATATGTCAATATTTTAGCTTAATGTGATGTATCAGTAGATGTTGAATCTTTATTGTCGCTATATTTTAGCATAAAGCCATGCCGCAATAGCTAAACAGACGCTCCCATGCCTTCTTAAATTCAGCCGTCATTTCCAAACCGATCCAGACAGCCTGACAAATGCAGAAACACAGACATCTGCTGTGTGTGAAGTAGCCAGCAGGGTGAGTCTTGAATGCGAATGAAGTCAGTCAAGTCTGTGTCCGCATCCCATTAAAAAATGCAAAGCTGTAGTCAACAAAAAGTAATAATATCAGTTTTACATGTGAATATTAACATTTGCAATTTTTTTTAACTCAAAATACATAGATTGAGAAGGAGGACTGTGTACAGTGGGCCCAGAGGCCTGGAGGGCCTATAAGGGTCTTCCCTAAGGGCTCCGGTCCTGGAATGAAATTTCTACTGGCCCTCCCACCACCCACAACCGAACCCTCACTCGTCACCCCGGAATTCGCAATAATGCAATGACCAGTACAGGGAGCCCAGTTTACCTTGAAACACCATTCATTGTCAATACTGTGGATAATCCTTTTTTTATACCCTAAACAGGTAATGTGAACGTCTCGGTTACGTATGTAACCCTCGTTCCCTGAAGGAAGGGAACGGAGACGTTACGTCAGTTACTGACGAAATGGGGGTTTCGCTTAGAAGCCAATCGCCTTTGAGCTCTACAAAACGAGCCAATGGCACGAAGAAGCCATGGGTCTGCGGAATTCGCATAACGCAACCCCGCCCCACCGCATGGGTATAAAGGGTGTTGCGTGGCAATCTCGCATTATGTTACCTGCTGAAGAGCCGAGGCATGAGCGTCTGGCCGTTCCAGCGGTACAGCGGAAGTGGCATGGGGACGTAACGTCTCCGTTCCCTTCCTTCAGGGAACGAGGGTTACATACGTAACCGAGACGTTCCCTTTCAGTCAGTACACTACGAGTTACGTCAGTTACTGATGAAATGGGGGTCCCAATACAATCTCGCCACGACGGCTGTCTTCCAGCGTCCTGCGCTGACCGGGGCTCCCTGCCGTGAGTCTTAGCACGAACGAGGGGCTAGGCTCAACGCCGATACCAAGGTACACTGGGAAGCATATCCCACTTGGAGAAATGCAACACAATGCCTGCCCGAAGGGAGGACTTAAGAATACACATATGACCCCCTAGGGACTGCATATGGAGCACTCTGGGGTATCCAGCCGCAGGTGGAAAATGTTTCAACCCCAGGTGTGGCAAGGGTGTCTTGCCAAGGGAAGACACGTGCTCAGAGAGACTTACCGTGGAATACACATGTGGGGGTTGATCAACGGGGGAACCATGCACACGGAGGCACCTAGCCGAACACGAGGGCTGACCAAGTGGGCATGCACTCTGGTGTTGACATCAGCAGTGCTGGAGGAGCTCAGGGCTTACTGGGAAGCTCACCTGAGAGAAAATGCGCACGCATCCAGTCCGTGGAGTGGAAAGGCACAGCAAGCGAAGACACCTGAGCCTGTCCAGTTACTGGCCACTTGGGGCAAGTACACGAGCGGACACAGGCTCCACTCGGAGATTATAAAATCTTGTGAATGTGTTGGGTGTCGCCCAGCCTGCAGCTCTACAAATGTCTGTCAGCGAGGTGCCATGCGCTAAAGCCCAAGAGGAAGCAACACTCCTAGTGGAGTGTGCTCTAACCCCAAGGGGGCATGGCATGCCCTGAACCTGATATGCCAGGACAATGGCGTCCACAACCTCTGCTTGGAGAGAGCCTTCCCTTTCTGCTGCCCTCCGTAACAGACAAAGAGCTGGTCTGAGGTCCTGAAACACTGCGTCCGGTCTACGTAAGAGCGAAGGGCGCGTACTGGACAGAGCAGCGCCAAGGCTGGGTCTGCCTCCTCCATAGGCAGCGCTTGCAGGTTCACCACCTGATCCCTGAAGGGAGTGGTGGGAACCTTGGGCATGTATCCAGGCCGGGGTCTCAGGATCACGTGAGAATTGGCCGGCCCGAATTCCAGGCACGCTTCGTCAACCGAAAATGCCTGCAGGTCCCCTACCCTCTTGATGGAAGCCAGAGCAATCAAGAGCGCCACTTTCATTGAAAGGAACTTCAGCTCCACAGACTGCAGGGGCTCAAAGGGAGCTTTCTGCAGGGCAGATAAAACCACTGCAAGATCCCAAGAGGGTATTTGAGGAGGAAGGAACCTGCTGACCAGGTCGTGCTGACCTACCGTTTTTGAATCCACCAGGTCATGGTGAGCCGAAATCGCGGCCACATAGACCTTCAGGGTGGAGGGAGACAGCCTTCGCTCCAACCCTTCTTGGAGGAAGGAAAGCACGGACCCGACTGAGCATTTCGTGGGGTCTTCTCGGCGAGAAGAGCACCAGGTGACGAAGAGGTCCAGCCGGGCCAATATGGGGAGACCAAAAGGACCTGCTCCCTGTCCTCCCTGATCTTGCACAGAACCTGTGCAAGAAGGCTCACTGGGGGAAACGCATACTTGCGTGGGCCCCGCGGCCAGCTGTGCGCTACTGCATCCGTGCCGAGGGTCCCCTCGGTCAGGGAGTAATACCAGCGGCAATGGGAAGAGTCGTGGGAGGCAAACAGATCTATCTGTGCGTCGCCGAACTGTTCCCAAATCAGCTGAACCGTCTGGGGATGGAGTCTCCATTCCGCTGGAAATGGCTGAAACCGTGACAGCTCGTTGGCTGCACGATTCAGTTCTCCCGGGATGTGAACGGCACGAAGCGACCTCAGATGCTTCTGACTCCATAGGAGGAGATGGCGGGCGAGTTGCGACATCCGGCGGGAGCATAGACCACCTTGTCGGTTGATGTACGCTACTGTCGCCATGCTGTCTGAACGGACCAGTACGTGCTTGTCCTTGGGCAGGGCTCGGAAGCAGTGTAGGGCAAGACGTACGGCCAGCAACTCGAGGCAATTGACATGCCATAGGCGCTGGGGTCCTCTCCAGGAGCCCGCGGCAGCATATCCATTGCACATGGCACCCCAGCCCGTGGCAGAGGCATCTGTTGATACAACAACATGCCTGGAAACTCGTTCTAGGGGAACACCTGCCCGTAGAAACTGAGGTTCGCCCACGGGGTGAAGGTCTGACGGCAGGCCCGGAGCGTGCCGTGTTGCCATGCCCATCTCGGGACTCGATCGCGAAGCCAGTGCTGAAGCGGTCTCATATGAAGCAAACCGAGCGGCATTACCGCGGCTGCGGATGCCATATGCCCCAGGAGCCTCTGAAAATATTTCAGTGGAACCACACTCTTGCCCTCGAACTGGCGAAGACAAGTCAGCAGTGACTGCGCGCACTCGCTCGTAAGCTGCGCGTACATGGCGACCGAGTCGATTTCCATACCGAGAAAAGAGATCCTCTGCACTGGGGAGAGTTTGCTCTTTTCCCAGTTGACCCGAAGGCCCAGACAGGCGAGGTGCTGAAGCACCAGGTCCCTGTGTTCGCAAACCTGATCCCGAGAGTGGCCTAGAATCAGCCAGTCGTCGAGATAGTTCAGGATGCGAACCCCGTGTTGCCTGAGCGGCACAAGGGCTGCCTCGACGACCTTCGTTAAGACGCGAGGGGACAGGGCTAGCCCGAATGGGAGAACCGTGTACTGATATGCCTGCCCCTCGAAGGCAAACCGTAGAAACGGTCTGTGTCGAGGAAAAATGGAGACATGAAAGTACTCGTCCTTCAGGTCGATCGCTGCAAACCAATCCAATGGACGAACGCATTCAAAAATGCGTTTGGCTGTCAACATCCTGAATGGAAGCCTGTGAAGGGTTCGGTTCAAGATGCGCAGGTCCAGGAATGGCCGTAACCCACCGGTTTTCTTGGGTACAATGAAGTAAGGGCTGTAGAAGCCGGACTCCATCTCGGCTGGAGGGACGATCTCGACCGCACCCTTCGCCAGTAGGGTGGCGACCTCCGCATGCATGACAGGGGCATTGCCACCCACCATGGTATAGCGGACTCCCCGAAGGAGGAGGAGAGGAGGAGGAGACTGTGCGAACTGAATCGCATAGCCGAACCTGATGGTGCGAGAGAGCCAGCTGGACAGATTGGGAAGCGCTAGCCAGGCTCCCAGAAACTGTACCAGCGGGGTCATGCAAACCACAGGCGTACCCCCGATGGGGCAGTGAGGCGGAATGACCGCCCCAGACATGGGAGGTGTGGGAGCGTCCCGAGTTGTGGGCGGGGTCGAATTCCGCGCCCTGACAGAGGAGACCAGGGAAGGACCAGCGTTCCACGGGGGTCTCGTCTGCTAGGGGGCTGGCGACAGAGGGGGCCGAGAGTGGTGAGTTATGTTTGAACTTTTGGGCGAAGTCCTGGACCGCCCCGCCGAATAGCCCATCCTGGGAAATGGGAGAATTAAGGAAACGGGTTCGCTCAGATTCTCCCACATCAACCAGGTTGAGCCATAAGTGGCGCTCCTGGACCACAGAAGTGGACATCACCTGACCGAGAGAGCGAGCGGTCACCTTCATCGCTCGTTGAGCGAGGTCGGTGGCCGCCCGCAGCTCCTGCATTAATGCGGGGTCAGCATTGCCCTCGTGCATGTCTCTGAGCACCTTGGCCTGGTAGACCTGAAGGGTGGCCTGGCCCGCAGCTCTGTAGGTCCTCGCCACCAAAGTAGACGTAAACCTACAGGCCTTGGACGGGTGCTTTGGGTCACCACGCCATGTCGCAGCGCTCTGCGGACACAGTTGCATCGCAACAGAGCGCTCAACAGGGGGAACCCCAGTGTACCCTTTCACCGTGCCGCCGTCGAGGGCAGTGAAGGCGGAAGTGGCTGCCGAACGATCGCGAAAAGTCAAGGGAGACTTCCACGACTTCGACACCTCTTCATGCACTTCCGGGAAGAAGGGCACTGGGGGCTGACGGGCGCCTTCGGTACGGGCCGCCCCCAGATACCAATCATCTAGCCGAGAGCGCTCGGGACATGGCGGAGGGTTCCACACAAGCCCAAGAGCCTCGGCCGCCCGAGAAAGCATGGCTGTGAGCTCTGGATCAGACTCAGGCAATGCTGGAACTCCCAAAGGAGGCAACACAGCCGAATCGTCATCTCCGGAGGAATCCAGCCCACCTTGTGATGCGGTGATCGATATAGTATCCTCCGCCGGTGCGCCAAATGAAACGCAGAGCCCAGGACGGGAAACACCTGTGCCCTCATCTGGCAACACCACAGGTTGCAGTGTGCTAGAAGGGGGTGTGGCCCGAGGAGGATTCGTCGGGTTGGCCCACACCGTTACCCTCAAGTCACCCTGACCACCAGCCAAAGTATTCCCTCTCGTGGGGGGAATAGATTGGGGTGTGGTAGAGGGGACCCTCCCTCCAGTACGGAGATCATGGAGTCTTGACCGCAACACTGCGATGGCCATGTTCCCGCAGTGGGAACATGACTCATCCATGAACGCGCTCTCGGCGTGCACGAGGCCCAAGCACCCCAAACAGCGATCATGCCCGTCAAAAGGAGGAACCAGCCGACCGCACCCAGAAACGGAGCACGGGCGAGACATCTTGAAAAAGACGTGCCGCGTGCAGCTCTTTTAGAGAGGAGTCTTTGCTCTGCAGAAATGCTGAAGCGCCTAGGGAGAACACACACTCTGTGCTAGATCACTGCACAGATCAGACAGGAATGCGGAACTTGCTAGAACGCGCCGTAACACCAACACTCTGGAGAGACACTCGTCTTGAAGAGAGAAAACGCTCAGGCAGTAACACTCGGCTCTGAAGCAGAAACATAATGCGAAATTGCCACGCAACACCCTTTATACCCATGCGATGGGGCGGGGTTGCGTTATGCAAATTCCGCAGACCCATGGCATCTTCATGCCATTGGCTCGTTTTGTAGAGCTCAAAGGCGATTGGCTTCTAAGCGAAACCCCCATTTCATCAGTAACTGATGTAACTCGTAGTGTACTGACTGAAAGGGAACTGGGAGTTACATACTTTTCAAAATGCGGTAAATAACAGCATGAGCAACATATAACTTAATTTTCTTTTTCAACATCTTAAGACAATGTTCACAATTAATATTAGCAGTTGTTTTGCATTTTTTTCTGAAAAAAAAGTAAGATTAATATATATTTACTTATCACAAAATCTGAATGTCCTGCACCAATGGCGCCCATGTTGGGTTTAGGTCAGGCTGACTAATTGATCACAGAAAACTTGAAACAAATCATGTGACCAGCATACTCAAGACAGACCAGGCTATGATAAATGATAAAAGGATTTGATGAAAACATCTTTCTTATGCCCCAAACAAGACACTAAAAAGTATGTAACTCGTGGTTCACGTTGCCTGTTTTAGGGTTAAAGCTTGGAAGAGCCAGGATATTTTTTAATATAACTCTGATTGTATTCGTCTGAAAGAAGAGTCATATGGATAGGATAGCTTGAGGGTGAGTAAATCATGGGGTAATTTTCATTTTTGGGTGAACTATCCCTTTAAGACACAATTTTACATTTACGCTATTTAACAGATACTTTATCCAGTGTTATTTTAGTATTATGTATGTACTATTATAGTATTTTTTGATATTCTGACTTAGCTTTTATTTTTTTAGTTTTCATTTTTATTTGTTTAAGTTTGTTATGCGCTTTTGTCATTTTTTATTTCTTTTTTAAACTTTTTTTTTTCAGTTAATTGTAAGGGAACTCATTTTTCTTTAAGTTTTTTAAGTTTAAGTTTTTCATCTAATATTTATATTTTATTTCAGCTTTATTTCAGTTAACAAAAACTATTTGTAATATTTTAAAATAGTTTAATTAAACAACACTGCCCTTATCCAAAGCAACTTAAAAGCAAACCTTACTTAAAATAAAGCGTTTTTATCTTTGCTTGTTAATAAATAAAATGTATAGACAATCATTTTGTGGCTTTGAGGTGTTTGAAACATTATGTTTACATTTATGGCATTTAGCAGACAATCTAATCTAATCCAAAGAAATTTACAAATAAATACTTGCTCAAAGTAAAAATTTATTTTTTTTGGTTTGTTTATAAATTAAAGCTACACTGTAAACCCAAATGAGTTGGAAAAACTCAAAAAAATTGAGGCAGATTTTTATTTTGTAATCATACATTTTAATTGCTCTGAACTTGAAATATTTGAGTAAGCTAATTCATTCATTTAATTTAAAAATATCATGTAATCTTTAATTTTTAGTAGTGGAAACTTGACTAGCTTTAACTAGCTAATTCAATAAATGCCATCTTGCTAATTGGTTACACATAGCACTTGCTGAATGAGTACAGCAATATAATACATTTAACATAGTGTATGTCTGTTCTCAAACTAAGCTCATGCTCCACTCGTCACCATGATGGTGACCCTACAAAAAAAAAAAAAAAAAACATAATAGAAACTTCTAAACTAGCATAACAAAACATTAAACACTACTAAATCTCCCACTTAACATTAATCTTGCAAAAACAGAAACAATATAACAAATGGCATTTACTGTCCCTTTTGAGTGTCATGGCAAAGCATGCTGGGAAATAGAAATCCCAGCCCAGTTTCAGTTAAATTTAAGTTTGTCTAAATTAAAAGAAACAACTTCATAAAACTCAAAACAATGAAACAATTCAGATTACTTAAAATGTATCAGTTTTGAGAACTCAAAGAAAAAGAAAGTTCTAAATTCTCATAAAAGTTCATTTGTTTGAACTAATTTGTTTAATTTGAGTTGGCTCTACTCAAACCAATGAATTATTTTGAGCGTTAAGGTTTACAGTGTAGCTTTGAGGTGTTTGAAACACGTTTACAATTAGGGCACTTAGCAGAGGCTTTTATCCAAAGCAACATACCATGTGATTTTACTTAAAGGGTCTCAAATCCTCATATGTTTCTTCTGTAGAGCTCAACCTGTGAATTTAACATTGCCGAGAAGTTTGAAACGATTGCTTTAGAATTCAGTATAATGCCGCTCCAATGGGCTTTAGAGATTATTTCTGTTGAGCATGCAGCAAAAATGCCATGGCCAATACCTTGGTGTCTTTGTAAATGTCTTATTGTGTATGCACACACTGTAGGCTCATGTTTGCATTCTGTGCACGAATATCTATGTGCGAGCATATACACTTGCTCCTGTGTACAGGCATATGTTTAATGCACACCCACTTGCTCAACTAATGAGGTGGACCTGGTCAGGGCATGGAGGGGGTTGGATCTTGTCTTTTGTTAGATTTTGGTCCCCACCATCCCCCTTTCTGCACTCATTGTCCCAGGGGAGGCCTCTAGAACTCACTAATTGAATCAAGTACACATTGCGCCTCCTCCCCACACCCTTCGAGAGCAATCCAGCCCGGCTTTGATGCTTTTGTTGGGCCTCAGCACCATGGACAGCTCCCAGAAACACTGCAACTGGTTGCCTGCCTTCACTTAAGAGAGGCATTCTGGTCATTATATGGGTATGGCGAATGCTGGCTATAGCACGCGCCAGTGTGTGTGTGTATGTGGGAGTTATATCAGACGATATGTGTGTGAGTGTGTGGGAGGATGGAAATTAAGTATAAAGCGAGAATCTGCATAACTACATGTCATTGCCGCCCACTCTCGGTGTTGTTAGGGATATCTGAGCGCCTGACCAACCAGACTGTGATAAATGATTTTGCACCATGGTCATTTGTTTTTGACAGAGCTGGTGCCGAAGGTCAATTGTGTGTGTTTGGGGAAAAGCGCTCAGGTGAAGGATGACGGATGCATTAGGAATGATCAAATCTTAAGTAAAGGGAGACTGTGTGTGTGACTATGCATAGCTTAACGTACTCTGTCTCGCCTCGCTCATTACCCCAGCGATCGGAGAGTTGTGTTCCTGGCCATGAGCGGAGATCGGCACGCCAGACCTTTAAATTGTAGGGAGGGAGACAGAAGGAATGGTTGAATGGTTGTGATTAGATTTGCTGGGCTTAATGAAAGAGGACACTGAGGTGCAAACATCTGAACAGACATTAGCACAATGTGTATTCTCTGTCACAGCAGAGAACAGTTTTTTATACTCATTATTACTTTTATTTTAAAATATTAATCCTATTTTGGCCACCTTTGCATTATATTGTATCTTCTTTCTTTAATAATGTACAAAATTTACAAACACGCTATGGGGTTGTGTGCAAAAACTAATTTTTGAGGACTAACTTTAGAATTTTTATAAAAATGTAATTTTCATTAGTTTAACTTTTTACAGTTTCAGGTTGAGCTGACTAATGAAAATTAAACTAATCTGAAGAAAAAAACAATTTAACAAACACAACAAAACAAACAACATCAAAAAACAAAGCAGAGCAAAACAAAAAATATAACAAAAAAGCAAAGCAAAACAAAAGGCAAGGCAAAAAAACAAACAAACAAACAAAACAAAATGACAGGCAAAGTAAAACAACAAAATAATAAACAAAGCAAATCAAAACAATAAAATAAACAAAGCAAAACAATAAAATAAACAAAGCAAAACAATAATATAACAAACAAAGCAAAGCAAAACAATAATATAACAAACAAAGCAAAACAAAACAAAACAATAAAATACCAATCAAGGCAAAACAATAAAATAACAAGTAAAGCAAAACAATAATATAACAAACAAAGCAAATCAAAATAACAAACCAACAAAAGCAAAACACAATCAAACAAAAAGCAAAGAAAAACAACAAAATAAGACAAAAGCAAAAAAGCAGAACAAAACAGACTGGGTGAATATAAAGGTAAAGTGGGACCCCAGACAGCAACATGGGCCGACACTTTGCTGTCTGGGACACTTTCTAATTATTTGCTACTGGTGTTGCTTTAAAATATGATGCCAAATAGCTTAGCCCCTTACACAAATCCATTTTAAAGTCGGCATGAAATGAGCGATAGTCTTTTGCTCCCAACTGTGACATATATCCAAGTGAAATGAGAAAAAAATTAAGGGCGGGACTTGATTTTGTCCATGGGGAATTGATTGGATGGTTGTGGTTTGCTATTGGTCGATCTCATGTGAGTGACAGGTTGTCCCGCCCTCACATCATCAGAGAAGAGAAGAGATGTCACTGCAAGAGGGATTGGAAGTTATTTTGATTACGAAGATTACAAGGGCACATTAATTAAAAAAAATAATGATGTGCACAAATAAATCATTTATAATAAATAAATACTGCAATATTCCATTTAAAAAATAAGAATTGTTGATTTGGATTTCAAGGTGACTTTAAATTGCTAAAAGATGTCCATTATACATTATACAAAGTGTTGTACTTTATCAGTTGATCAACATTAGCTGCATTCACTTTTACTATTTACAAACTAACTGAATTAAGAATTCACATACAAGAAAATCCTGTCATGTCCATGTTTAGTTCCCCCTTTCTATGCCATGATCTCAGCGCCATCAGACCTGTGTCAGATTAGACTAAGAAGCCCAAATGTAATGTAATGTAATTGTGCGGAACATCTGGATTAGTCCTGCTGATGTGTATCCGCTGGTAATGACATTAGTTTGGAGTCTGGTGAGCCATTTCCAGCACACAGCGGCTCTCAAATAGTCTAAGAGAGCGTGGATTGCCGGCTGATGGAGACCATCCATTGGCCTTTTTTTGGCTGGACGGGGCAGCATCTCCTCTCACAGGAAACAATTCTTCCCCCAGCCCTCATGTGTCAATTAAAACAGCATGACCCGAGCCTCTAAAAGGCTTTTATTTCAAGGTTATCCTGGGTCGACCTCTCTGAGTGCTTGTTATTCCTCTCTCACCCTCTTGCTTTGAATCAGTCATGCAAGTAATAATATGGATTAGAATTCCTCTGACATGCATTTGTGTTGCAATGAAGGTACATTTACAGCTCTTGATTGCTTAAAAGGTCATGAAACATTACGGAACACACAAGAACATGCCTTTGTAGATGTTAACAGGTAGCACACTGGAAGCAGTCTTATTTATATACTAATATAGTATTTATTAGTATTTTGAATTAACTTTTATTTTAACATTTTAGTTTAAGTTTTAGTAATCTTATGTGCTGTTGTCGTTTAAAAAAAAATGTTTTATTTAATATTTCTATTTGGCTTTAATGTTTAATTCATAATTAGTAATACTTGAGTATTTGTAAATATTTGAGTAATTTTAGTACTTAAAACGTATTTTAAGTTAGTTGCCAAAGCAAGATTTCATTTAATATTTATTTTATTTTAGCTTTATTTAAATTAATGAAAACAAGTTTTAATACTTTTAGCTTTAGCTAACAATAACAACACTGGTTGGAAGACAATGTTGTCATCTGTTGTTTTTAAAATTTTAAGAGGAAAACTGTTAATTTTGGGTGTTACTTTCATCTTTAGAGTCAGCAGTTTTATTAGGGTCCAAGCACTGAATGGTGCGATGCCACCTATTGTATCCGTTAGTTTTTCTTCTTTTTCCACCATGGGAGTCTATGGCAGCCCATAGAACCGTATGGTCGAAAGTTGTAAAATTTGGCACACAGATTCGATTGCACCCTATGACGTCATTTTCCGCAGTGAAATCCTACTTTTTCGAGTATATGCCCTGAATATACTCCAAAAGTTTAGAGAGACAGTTATAATGAAATTTCCAAAAATTTAGCTTATTTTAATGATCTGGTCTTGATAGATTCCTTGGGTCAGGCCGAGAACAATTATGTTATATCAATTAAATTACCATATTTGCTTGAACTTACTATCCGCCATTTTGAATTTCTTTGAAAACCTACTTTTTCAAACTCCTCCTAGACCGTAGGTCTGATTTTCACCAAAATTGGCTCAGATCATCTTCAGACCATGCCAGCAAAAAGTCATCAAAAGCTTTTTGATAGACCAA
>CM077191.1:22408862-22641362 GCA_039654105.1 Coreius guichenoti
ATTTCTGTTTGGTTTATAGAGTGTTCTGGGTGGTTGCTAGGTGGTTGTGTAATGGCCCAAGTCAAAACTGGATGGTTGTCAGGGTGTTGCTAGACTGTTGCTATGGTCTTCTGGGTGATTGCCAGGGCATTTTCTATATGGTTTCTAGGATATTTTGAATGGTTGTCAGGGTGTTGCTAGACTGTTGCTATGGTGTTCTGGGTGACTGCCAGGGCATTTTCTATATGGTTTTAAAGGTATTTTTTGGTGGTTGTCAGGGTGTTGCTAGACTTTTGCTATGGTGTTCTGGGTGATTGCCAGGGCATTTTCTATATGGGTTCAAGGGTATTTTTTGGTGGATGTCAGGGTGTTGCTAAAAGTTTGATGGGGTGTTCTGGGTGGTGACCATTGCATTGCTACGGTATTTAGAATAGTTACCAGGGCGTTTCTATTTGGTTTATAGGGTGTTCTGTGTGGTTACCATGGCATTGTTAGATGGTTGCTACGGTTTTGGATAGTTGTCAGGCCATTTCTGTTTGGTTTTTAGGGTGTTCTGGGTGGTTGCTAGGTGGTTAATTACTAGCCCAAGTCAAAATTGCTTACATTATGATTTTTTTTCTCACCATTTTATCGTCCGCCAGACAAAAAATTGGGGTGGTTGTCAGGGTGTTGCTAGACGGTTACTAGGGTGTTCTGAGTGGTTGTCAGGGTGTTACAAGATGGCTGCAAGGGTCTTCCGGTTGATTTCCAGGATGTTTTTATATGGTTGATAGGGTGTTCTGGGTGGTTGCTAGGTGGTTGTTCAATAGCCCAAATCAAAAGTGTTCACACTATGTCCACACTACTTTTTTTCATCAATTTTATCAACCCGCAGTCAAAAGTCATATATTTAATCGCTTAGAAAGGCACACTTCTCTGCAAGATTTGAGGTGCTATTCATGTCCGTAGCACAAGCCGTGTGCATTTTTTCCCCAAATATGCCTGAAAATCCAGTGATACTCATACGTTTAGCCGTGATGATCATATGGGAAATATAGGTTTGATCCAGTCTGCACCGCATCCCAATACGGTCCTCTACATAGTTCCATCTTTCTTCTTAAATAAAATGACAAAAAGCTCAGATAATGTAAGTTTTTCTGTATATATGTGCAAAGTAAATATCACAAATGTCTTTTAGTTCTTATATTGAATCTTCCGGTTTGTTTTACGCTTGAGCTACACCGAACACACCTGCCATCAACTCTCTCTCCAGCTATAGGCGACAACTCTCACTCTGACCCCACTTTCGTATAGAGTTTTTTCTTTGACTTGCCTCACTGCACTGTCAAGGTCATGAATAACCATCCGCCAGCCCTGGATTCCAACAGCTTATTCAAACCTATAGACCTCCATAGCGGGCATGTACACCGCTCAGCTGGCCTTGACAGACAAAGGCAGAGTCAGGCTGTCGGGATTGGATGGCGTATCTGTTTATGTAGGTGGCGTGTGGGTGGATACTTGAGATCACCGCAGATATGTTCTGCAAATTCAGCCGCTCAAGGCCATTTTCCCCCGACAACAGGCTGCGTTTTTGTTAATTCTTAGCATTTGAATAGCATACTAATGTAAAGTCAACACAATACCTGTCTCTCGAGCATCCGTCACGTGTAAATACATTTGTGTCCCTCACAAGGTCACGTTTTTGGTTTGTCATGCCTGTTTTGGAACTGCATACACAACGTAAACTGTGATGGTCTCAATTTCTGCAAACCGAGACAGCTTCATTAGCACCTGCGCTATCAGCGGTTATTTACTGCGGTTCTGAGCTCTACGGACTCAATAACGCTCCTGCTGAGCTCTGATAAGAGACTCCAGTGGCTCGCTGAGGAGAAGAGAAGGATGGAAAGGGGGGAGGCATTTTGTGTAAACAGGGTCTGCCGGGCTGCTTTGAACACTGGAGATGAACTGTATCTGTTTACAGCAGCTCACTGCACGAGAGAGGGATGCAAACAGACAGGGAAAGGAAGTTGTTGAAGAAAGAATAATGAAAAAGAAGTTTGGGCTGTCATTGAACCAGTGCAATTCCTTAATAGATCTTGAGAAATTATGTGTAAATATTGCATTTTCATCTTGAATCTTTTTTTTTTCTGCATACTGTTCAATAAGGCAACTTTTGATGAGACATTCTGAGACATTTATGTTATTCTTTCTTATCAGCTAGTTGCTTAATTGGATATTTCACACAAAAATAAAAATGCTGTCATTATTTGCTCATGCTGTTCTAAACCTGTATGCCTTACATTACCGTTCAAAAGTTCATGGTCAATAAGATTTCTTTTAAAAAAAGAAGAAAGAAATGAATACTATTAATATTAATAATATTATCTATTAATACTAATATTATTCAACAAGGGCACATTAAATTGATCAAAAGTGACAGTAAAGACATTTATGATGTTACAAAATATTTCTGTTTCAATGCTGTTCTTTTGAACTTTCTATTCATCAAAAAATCTTGAAAAGTACAATGGTTTCCACAAAAATTAAAACTGTTTTCAACATTGATAATACTAATAAAAGTAGGGTGACCATATTTTGATTACCGAAAACCAGGACACTCGGCCCGTCAATGAGATACTCAAATGATACTCGAAGTTCAAAGATGCCTTATTAATTTCAATACTTTTAAAGTATGCCCCCTCTGTATGGCTAGAAAATTGTTATATTACAAAATACTATCTATAACCAAAATGTCTATGTCCTGGGAAAACAGGACCTTTGGTCACCCTAAATAAAAGTTTCTTGAGCAGCAAATCATCATATTAGAATGATTTCTGAAGGATCATGTGACACTGAAGACTGGAGTAATGGCTCCATAATATATATATATATATATATATTACAGCTGCCACTAATGATTATTTTGGTAATCGAGTAATCGGTCGATTATTCTGGCGATTAATCGGTTAATCTGATTTTTTTTTTGTGGTGATAAAAAAGACCTAAGCCTTTAAAATGACTAAAAATACATATATAATAACAATGAAGCAATAATTAGTTCAAATAAAGTATCAAAAATAGAACTAAACTGTTAAAATACATAATATACATAATATAAACGATCAAATCAGCATATTAGAATGATTTCTGAAGGATCATGTGACACTGAAGACTGGAGTAATGATGCTGAAAATTCAGCTTTGACATCAGTGAAACAAATTTTTTTTTTAAAATTGGTTTAAATTGTAATAATATATATTTTTTAATTATTGTTTTTACTGTACTTTTGTTCAAATAAATGCAGCCTTGGTGAGCATAGGAGTCTAGGATAAAATCGTGGATCGTGGATAAAAAACAGTTTTTGTCCATACAATCAGTCAATTTGGGTCAATGGGGTCCCAAACAAATACAATTTTTTTCCCCAAATATCTTCTTTTCTGTTGCACAGAGGAAAAATTATGTCAGAATTTTCATTTTTGGTTGAACTATTCCTTTGAATTCTTCTATGAAGATTCCATTCCTCCATTCTCTGATGTTTTTTCTCTCTGTATGAGCTCAATGCTTACTAATGGCCCTGTCTATCGCCCCCATCTTAAGAGACCTTACACTGAGCTGTCATTATATAAATCAGGGGGTAGAACACGGGCTGAATAATAGCAGGGTCAGAGGTCATCTGCTTCCCTCCTACAATGATCCTTTTTTAATCTGCATTTTGTTCCATTCGTTTATGCTACCAGTGGTTCGATTTGTCACTCTCAACCTCAAAAATTCAATTTCCGTCCATGGACTCCATGTCTGCGGCCTCAGATAGAGTTTCTGGCAGCATTTTGATTGTAATCACTTACTCAATTGAATGTATACACCATTCTCTGTATAATTTAGAAAGTGGATCTGTATGTAAATGGATGAGGAAGCGCTACAGCACAATGCAGCATTGATTCAGACATGTTGGGCCATGTGGTATAGAGTCAGTAAAAAGAAAAAGCAATCAGAGTAATGAACTCCTGCACAGTCATTCATTTTAAACCAATTCTGTTAAGTGTGACTGCATGTGCTGTAGGTTTGACTAACTCCATATGACCACTAAAGAGTTCAGCAGACTAGACTGTAAGCATGCAAAATAATTTCGGACTCTGAAACAGGATGTCAAACGTTACGTAAAATATTACAATTAATTAAGCAAAACCTCACAAGCTTGAGCAATTAGTACAGTGGTAAGTGTGATATAGATGACTGAATTAATCTTGTTTTTGAACAAATTGGTTGAGTGAATGATTCCATGACTCACTGACTAAAAGAGTCATTTGTTTTGTTCCTGAATGAATCAATGTTTTTGTCCAGTGTTTACTCAGTTAAGTGAATGATTCAGAGAATCTCTCAAATACAGTCACTTATTCATTCTTTTTTATCAGTGAATTAATTAAATGAATGATTTAATGACTCATTCATAAAGACAGTCACTTGTTTTTTTCCTGAATGAATCAGTGTTTTGAATAAATCGGTTTGAGTGAATGATTTACTGACTCGCTCATAAAGACAGTAATTTGCTTTGTTTCTGAATTAATCAGTGTTTTGAATTAATCGGTTCAGTAAATGATTCAGTGACTCACTCACAAAGACAGTAATTTGCTTTGTTTCTGAATGAATCAGTGTTTTGAATAAATCGGTTTAAGTGAATAAAGACAGTAATTTGCTTTGTTTCTGAATGAATCAGTGTTTTGAATGAATCGGTTCAGTTAATGATTCAGTGACTCACTCATAAAGACAGTAATTTGTTTTGTTCCTGAATGAATCAGTGTTTTGAATCAGTTTGAGTTAATGATTCACTGACTCACTCATAAAGACAGTAATTTCCTTTGTTTCTGAATTACTCAGTTTTGAATGAATCGGTTCAGTTAATGATTCAGTGACTTACTCAAAAAGACAGGCACTTGTTTTGTTTCTGAATGAATCAGTGTTTTGAATGAATCGGTTTGAGTGAATGATTTACTGACTCGCTCATAAAGACAGTCATTTGCTTTGTTTCTGAATGAATCAGTGTTTTGAATTAATCGGTTCAGTAAATGATTCAGTGACTCACTCACAAAGACAGTGGCTGTGTCCGAAATCGACCCCATACCCTCAAATACGGCATTATTTGAGGGGACAGCCATTTGTAGTGGTGTCCGAAAACATAGTGGATGTTATCGAGTGCACTCATTCCATCCCATAATGCACTGCAATAACGAGTATACAGCCGATGTACGCTCAACGGCTGTCCGAATTCATTTACTCGTTTTCATTCACTCCTTCAAGTGAACTGTATTAGTGGACTAACATACGGAATAGTGATTGAGGGTTTAAGGGGCGATTTCGGATTCAGCCAGTCACTTGTTTTGTTCCTGAATGAATCAGTGTTTTGAATCAGTTTGAGTGAATGATTCACTGACTCACTCATAAAGACAGTAATTTGTTTTGTTCCTGAATGAATCAGTGTTTTGAATTAATCGGTTCAGTAAATGATTCAGTGACTCACTCACAAAGACAGTGGCTGTGTCCGAAATCGACCCCATACCCTCAAATAGGGCATTATTTGAGGGGACAGCCATTTGTAGTGGTGTCCGAAAACATAGTGGATGTTATCGAGTGCACTCATTCCATCCCATAATGCACTGCAATAACGAGTATACAGCCGATGTACGCTCAACGGCTGTCCGAATTCATTTACTCGTTTTCATTCACTCCTTCAAGTGAACTGTATTAGTGGACTAACATACGGAATAGTGATTGAGGGTTTAAGGGGCGATTTCGGATTCAGCCAGTCACTTGTTTTGTTCCTGAATGCATCAGTGTTTTGAATCAGTTTGAGTGAATGATTCACTGACTCACTCATAAAGACAGTAATTTGTTTTGTTCCTGAATGAATCAGTGTTTTGAATGAACTGGTTGAGTTAATGATTCAGTGACTCACTCATAAAGAAAGTCACTTGTTTTGTTCCTGAATGAATCAGTGTTTTGAATAAATCGGTTGAGTTAATGATTCACTGACTCACTCATAAAGACAGTAATTTGCTTTGTTTCTGAATTAATCAGTTTTGAATGAATCGGTTGAGTTAATGATTCAGTGACCCATTAAAAAAGACAGGCACTTGTTTTGTTCCTGAATGAATCAGTGTTTTGAATAAATCGGTTTAAGTGAATAAAGACAGTAATTTGCTTTATTTCTGAATGAATCAGTGTTTTGAATGAATCGGTTCAGTTAATGATTCAGTGACTCACTCATAAAGACAGTAATTTGTTTTGTTCCTAAATGAATCAGTGTTTTGAATCAGTTTGAGTTAATGAATCACTGACTCACTCATAAAGACAGTCGCTTGTTTTGTTCCTGAATGAATCAGTGTTTTGAATCAGTTTGAGTTAATGATTCACTGACTCACTCATAAAGACAGTAATTTCCTTTGTTTCTGAATTATTCCGTTTTGAATGAATCGGTTGAGTTAATGATTCAGTGGCTCACTCAAAAAGACAGGCACTTGTTTTGTTTCTGAATGAATCAGTGTTTTGAATAAATCGGTTTGAGTGAATAAAGACAGTAATTTGCTTTGTTTTTTGAATGAATCAGTGTTTTGAATGAATCGGTTCAGTTAATGATTCAGTGACTCACTCACAAAGACAGTGGCTGTGTCCGAAATCGACCCCATACCCTCAAATAGGGCATTATTTGAGGGGACAGCCATTTGTATTGGTGTCTGAAACCACAGTGGATGTTATCAAGTGCACTCATTCCATCCCATAATGCACTGCAATAACGAGTGTACAGCCGATGTACGCTCAACGGCTGTCTGAATTAATTTACTCGTTTTCATTCACTCCTTCAAGTGAACTGTATTAGTGGACTAGCATAGGGAATAGTGATTGAGGGTTTAGGGGGTGATTCAGCCAATCACTTGTTTTGTTCCGGAATTAATCAGTGTTTTGAATCAGTTTGAGTGAATGATTCATTGACTCCTTAATAAAGACAGTCATTTGTTTTGTTTCTGAATGAATCAGTGTTTATGAGCCAATCGTTTGAGTAAATGATTCAATGGCTCACTCATAAAGACAGTCGCTTGTTTTGTTCCTGAATGAATCAGTGTTTTGAATGAATCGGTTGAGTTAATGATTCAGTGACTCACTCATAAAGACAGTCGCTTGTTTTGTTCCTGAATGAATCAGTGTTTTGAATGAATCGGTTGAGTTAATGATTCAATGACTCACTCATTAAGATAATCAATTGTTTTATTCCTGAATGAATCAGTGTTTATGAACCAATCGTCTTGATTCAATGGCTCATTCATAAAGATAGCTGCTTGTTTTTTTCCTGAATTAAGTGTGACTGCATGTGCTGTAGGTTTGACTAACCCCATATGACCACTAAAGAGTTCAGCAGACTAGACTGTAAGCATGCAAAATAATTTCGGACTCTGAAACAGGATGTCAAACGTTACGTAAAATATTACAATTAATTAAGCAAAACCTCACAAGCTTGAGCAATTAGTACAGTGGTAAGTGTGATATAGATGACTGAATTAATCTTGTTTTTGAACAAATTGGTTGAGTGAATGATTCCATGACTCACTGACTAAAAGAGTCATTTGTTTTGTTCCTGAATGAATCAATGTTTTTGTCCAGTGTTTACTCAGTTAAGTGAATGATTCAGAGAATCTCTCAAATACAGTCACTTATTCATTCCTTTTTTATCAGTGAATTAATTAAATGAATGATTTAATGACTCATTCATAAAGACAGTCACTTGTTTTTTTCCTGAATGAATCAGTGTTTTGAATAAATCGGTTTGAGTGAATGATTTACTGACTCGCTCATAAAGACAGTAATTTGATTTGTTTCTGAATGAATCAGTGTTTTGAATTAATCGGTTCAGTAAATGATTCAGTGACTCACTCACAAAGACAGAGGCTGTGTCCGAAATCGACCCCATACCCTCAAATAGGGCATTATTTGAGGGGACAGCCATTTGTAGTGGTGTCCGAAAACATAGCGGATGTTATCGAACGCACTCATTCCATCCCATAATGCACTGCAATAACGAGTATACAGCCGATGTACGCTCAACGGCTGTCCGAATTCATTTACTCGTTTTCATTCACTCCTTCAAGTGAACTAGTGGACTAATGTACGGAATAGTGATTGAGGGTTTAGGGGGCGATTTCGGATTCAGCCAGTCACTTGTTTTGTTCCTGAATGAATCAGTGTTTTGAATCAGTTTGAGTGAATGATTCACTGACTCACTCATAAAGACAGTAATTTGTTTTGTTCCTGAATGAATCAGTGTTTTGAATGAACTGGTTGAGTTAATGATTCAGTGACTCACTCACAAAGACAGTCGCTTGTTTTGTTCCTGAATGAATCAGTGTTTTGAATGAATCGGTTGAGTTAATAATTCAGTGACTCACTCATAAAGAAAGTCACTTGTTTTGTTCCTGAATGAATCAGTGTTTTGAATCAGTTTGAGTTAATGATTCACTGACTCACTCATAAAGACAGTAATTTGCTTTGTTCCTGAATGAATCAGTGTTTTGAATAAATCGGTTTAAGTGAATAAAGACAATAATTTGCTTTGTTTCTGAATGAATCAGTGTTTTGAATGAACTGGTTCAGTTAATGATTCAGTGACTCACTCATAAAGACAGTAATTTGTTTTGTTCCTGAATGAATCAGTGTTTTGAATCAGTTTGAGTTAATGAATCACTGACTCACTCATAAAGACAGTCGCTTGTTTTGTTCCTGAATGAATCAGTGTTTTGAATCAGTTTGAGTTAATGATTCATTGACTCACTCATAAAGGCAGTAATTTGCTTTGCTTCTGAATTATTCAGTTTTGAATGAATCGGTTGAGTTAATGATTCAGTGACTCACTCAAAAAGACAGGCACTTGTTTTGTTTCTGAATGAATCAGTGTTTTGAATAAATCGGTTTGAGTGAATAAAGACAGTAATTTGCTTTGTTTCTGAATGAATCAGTGTTTTGAATGAATCGGTTCAGTTAATGATTCAGTGACTCACTCACAAAGACAGTGGCTGTGTCCGAAATCA
Source organism: Coreius guichenoti (assembly GCA_039654105.1). NCBI lineage: Eukaryota > Metazoa > Chordata > Actinopteri > Cypriniformes > Gobionidae > Coreius > Coreius guichenoti. The sequence goes on from CM077191.1 coordinate 22,417,892, forward strand.
ACCCCTATACCTTCAAATAGGGCATTATTTGAGGGGACAGCCATTTGTATTGGTGTCCGAAACCACAGTGGATGTTATCGAGTGCACTCATTCCATCCCATAATGTACGCTCAACGGCTGTCTGAATTAATTTACTCATTACTCATTACTTTTCATTCACTCCTTCAAGTGAACTGTATTAGTGGACTAGCATAGGGAATAGTGATTGAGGGTTTAGGGGGTGATTCAGCCAGTCACTTGTTTTGTTCCGGAATTAATCAGTGTTTTGAATCAGTTTGAGTGAATGATTCATTGACTCCTTAATAAAGACAGTCATTTGTTTTGTTTCTGAATGAATCAGTGTTTATGAACCAATCGTTTGAGTAAATGATTCAATGGCTCACTCATAAAGACAGTCGCTTGTTTTGTTCCTGAATGAATCAGTGTTTTGAATGAATCGGTTGAGTTAATGATTCAGTGACTCACTCATAAAGACAGTTGCTTGTTTTGTTCCTGAATGAATCAGTGTTTTGAATGAATCGGTTGAGTTAATGATTCAATGACTCACTCATTAAGATAATCAATTGTTTTATTCCTGAATGAACCAATCGTCTCGATTCAATGGCTCATTCATAAAGATAGCTGCTTGTTTTTTTCCTGAATTAAGTGTTTATGAACGAATCAGCTGATTGGAGATTCAGATGAAATTAGAGGACAAACAAACTAACCATTGTATAATAAATAATGATGAATTCAATATTCTGAAATTCTATGTATATGCTATTCACATTATTATGAATGGAAATGAAATCTCACAAACTAATTGTACTAATGCATGACTTCCTTCAAGCATAGTACACTGAGATTATGACATCTGATCTGATGTCGGCATCAGTTGTCTTCAAACAACATTGATATCGAAAGATGGGATATCTGCTGCTTTAATGGAGGTGCCCACTAATGCATTTTATAATAAAGACGTGGATCATAGAGCCACAGGCTTTGAGAGAGCACTGATCTGAATCCGATAACCGGCCGCAGACCTGCCAAAGTATCAAACATAAATCACATCATGCCTTTCGCCTTCCTATCAATCTCCCAGACTGCCCGGCGCCTCCTTCCTGGCTTCACCCCAGGTGTCCTTCTTACGGTTTGTTATATTACACTGGCCTACTGATCTAGATATCTCGTCTCAAATAGCCAGGTGGTCTGCAAAAAATGCCTACATTTTTTACATAAGTGGGTCCGCAAACAATTTGGGTTGGAAAAGTTGTCCTTGGTTCAAAAATCATTTCATTTAATGAAAATAGTTTCAAATAAAAGTTTACTTCAAAAAGCACATTTCAAAGCCGTTCTTTGATCGAAACCTTCTGCCTTTTGGGCATGAAAACCATTAGGTTTTTTTTATCAACAGTCAGGCGTGTGTAAATGTCAGATTTGGTGTACGCCATTAGGTGCTGCATGTTTTGTGCTGTTGAAAGGTCAATGGAGCCTTGTGGGAAATGCAGACTGCAACAGATGCTTTTGAACGTGGTAAAGTGCCGCTTGTTGGGGATTTGAGAGATTTGGATTGGATTCTGGGTAGTCAGTGCACGGAATGTGTACAAATGTGTGTATTACAGTCCCATCCCTGTGAGTATTTAAATCAAATGTACGTTCAGTCTCCTCTGGTTATGTCAAGGTATTTTCTCTCACTAAATTTCACATTTGGTTTTCCTGTTCTCACCCAGTTTAGAAGGAATTGCTGAAGGGGAGTCGACGTGTCCTTCAACAAAAGCTGCTGTCCTTGACACACACACACACAGACACACACTCCACTCAAACATGTTCACTTTGCTGACGAGGCATTACTGAGATCTTGCCTAGCCAGTCCAGCCCACTTGGGAATCAATTGATTTAATTCAAGTAGTGCCGTATGCCATATCCAAAGGCAAACAATGGAATGTAGTTGGATTTAAGCAGTGATAATGATGTTTAAGAGTAATAGATGTGAATTAGGATCAGTCATTGAAGCTCATATGTGCACGATCACATCCAATAAACATGATTTCACCAAACAAATAAGATTATCAGCATTGCAACTTTAAATTATTGGTGACAGGTCTTGGCTCAACTAAAATTTATTTTAGATTCTGTATATAGCGTATTTAATAATAATATAATACATTCATAATGCACATACATTCACTATAGAATAAAATCTCAAAACAGGTGTAATTTTTTTCTGGTTGTTAAACATTATTTGAACATTAATATAATATAATATAATATAATATAATATAATATAATATAATATAATATAATATAATATACTGTAATATAATATAATTATATATTATAATATTTTTTATGTTTGTATATACTTTTTAAACAATTCAATAATTTTATAAATTATAAATTATTGGTGACAGGTCTTGGCTCAAATAAAATGTATTTTATATTCAGTATATAGTCAATTACATAATGCACATACATTTACTAAAGAATAAAATCTCAAAACAAGTGGCATTTTTTCTGGTTGTTAAACATTATTTGAACATAATAATATAATAAATATAATATATTAATTATATATTATAATTTTTTTTATATTTTTATATCTTTTTATATAATTTTTAAACAATTCAATATTTTTATAAATTATATCCATATCGTCTTAATCTATAATGTATGAATGAGATTTTAAAAATTAAGACAAAAAATAAATGAATAAAAATATATTATATATAACAAAAATAAAATGTAAAAAATTATATATATAGTAACTTAATAACAGTGTATATTTTTTTATTTTCTAAATAAGTGAGGAGATAAACATTACAAGCAGTGAAAATTAAAGAAGTTGATCTCTGCTTCCTGTTAAAGGAAGAGGATGTGGATCTGACCAATGCATTAAAAATTAATCTGGCTTTCAGATTGTACACACATACACACACACACACACACACAAACTCACAGAAAAGAAAAACAGACGTTTGTGTTCGGCTGTTTCATACCCTCATCTGAATCGCCTGGCAGGGGGTGTGATTTATTATATTGAACATTGATATGAATGAGACACTTTGGAACAGATTGCGTTTCCGTGGAGTCTCATTATTTTTGCAGGCAAATAAATGTGTATTTTAGTTGTTTTTATTCAGGATAATGTCCTCAAACGTATTGATAGTTCTCTGTATGCGCGGCACGTTTTATGAAGTGGAACGGTGACATTTTGGTCTGTATCTCATAAAAATCATATGACTCCAAAAGATTTGGATGTAGTGCACAAGCCGGATGGAATTTTTATGATACTTTTCCTTTAAGAAACTCAAAAACAGCAGGTGTATAAATCTATCCTTTCATTTTTCTTCACAAACACCCTTCTTTATGTCATGTGCACACACACCCTCATTGGTACCTCCATTAACACATCCAGGAGCCTGTCACTAGGAGGGCGCGAGTCGACAGGAAAAGTGTGAGAGAGAAAATTTGCAGGCTGTTTTAAAATCAAAAGGTCTTCCAGTCCAGACTGAAAGAGATAAAATGAATGGGTGAATGAAACATGATTCAACTGATTCATTTGTAGAAGTTCATGTTATTTATTATCCTACAGGATTTTCCCTGTTCTTTTAAAATTATTCACAAATTGGCATGGTATTGACATCTCAGCCATGAGCACATTAACATATAACGCCCACACTTGCATATTTAACATTCAAGGGTCACTCATTTTACAAGCGAAGAGCTCGGCCAATCATAAAAGGGTTTATTTGCATATGAAACTCTTAAAGGTACAGTATGGTATTAAAAGCCGGTTTAATTCTGATTTTCAGCAAGAGGATCAAAAATATTTGTAAAAAGCTAAATTACAATGGTTTTTGATGCAAGAAACTTTGATGAAAATTATCAGTAAATTGTAAAATGTAATTGAAATTTAAAAAAAAAAATGTGTAAAAACAGGACTCTAAACTTCTGGCTCAACCAATGGCCATGAGTTTTGGGCGAGACTATATGCTTGTCCAAACCAGTGACTCACATGGAAACCTGTTTGGAAACTTCCGTTCAATCATGACAACTCAAAATAGTGTTAGCATGTTATTGAATATGGCAATGTTAATGTATTTGGTCCTGTGCGTGTAGACCTCACTCCCCTGGCCTCTGGTGGTTTTTAGTGTCCTTGTTAGACTGACGCTAACGGCTGCGGTCTTTAGCGTCCTTCTTAGCGTGCCCGCCTCCCACGCCAGAGACCCCGGTTCGAATCCCGCTTGGAGTGGGTCGAGTAAGGCCGGTTAGATTTGGTGCCATGACCCGGATGGGAGTGAGGTTTAGGGGGGTGAGTGTAACGTAGGCCAGTAAGAGCTGTGCGTGTAAACCTCACTCCCATGGCGTCAAGAGGCGTACTACCGACTGACGCTAACGGCTGCGGTCTTTAGCGTCCTAGTTAGAGCGTCTGGCTCCCACGCCGGAGACTCCAGTTCGAATCCCGCTCGGAGTGGATCGAGTAGGACCGGTTACTTTTGGTGCAATGACCAGGATGGGAGTGAGGTTTGGGGGGGGTGAGTGTAAAGTAGGCCAGTAAGAGGTGTGCATGTGAACCTCACTCCCCTGATCTCAAGAGGCGCACTAGCGAATGACACCAGTGGCTGCGGTCTTTAGCGCCCTTGCTAGCGCCCCACATCCCTCTCCAGAGACCCTGGTTCGAATCCCGCTCGGAGTGGGTCGGATAGGACCGGTTACATTTGGTGCCATGACCCGGATGGGAATGAGGTTTAGGGGGGTGACTGTAACGGACGTAGGCCAGTAAGAGCTGTGCGTGTAAACCTCACTCCCCTGGCCTCAAGAGGTGCACTAGCGACTGAAGCTAATGGCTACGGTCTTTAGCATCCTGGTTAGAGCGTCCGCCTCCCATGACGGAGACCCCAGTTTGAATCCCACACAGAGCGGGTCAAGTAGGACTGGTTACATTTAGTGCCATGACCTGGATGGGAGTGAGGTTTAGGGGGGGTGAGTGTAAAGTAGGCCAGTAAGAGCTGTGCGCGTAAACCTCACTCCCCTGGCCTCAAGAGACTGACTGATGCTAGCAGCTGCGTTCTTTAGCGTTCTTGTTAATGCCCGCCTCCCACGCCAGAGGCCAAGCTTCAAATCCCGCTCGGAGCGGGTTGAGTAGAACCGGTTACACCTATTGTGATATATATCCGAGTGAAACGCTTCTCGAACCAAAAAAATAATAGAGCAAGACTTTGTTTTTTCGTTCATGGGAAATTGATTGGATGGTTGTGGTTTGCTATCAGTCGATCTAATGCAAGTTAGGTTGCCCTGCCCTCACACCAGTAAACACATCATCAGAGAGGAGAAGAGATGATGCTGCAAGAGGGAGGGGAAGTTATTTTGATTAGATGAATTAAATAATGATGTGCAAGGATAAATCATTTATACATTTAAGAATTGTCCATTTTGATTGAATGTGATTTTAAATGTATTTTGATTGTGTTGTGTTCTCACTAAAGATATGTTTTTAAAAACGTATGTGATTATTAAGTCAAAAAATATGATGAAAAAAAGTGAGCCAAAAATCATACAGGAAAGGACATAGAGAGCGATAAATGAAGCGAAAAAGACAGAGAGCATCTCGGTGAAGAAGACTCTGGAGACGTCGCCTCGTTCTAAGGGTAATTGAGCTCCGTGTGGAGGCAGACTCAGTCCTGTCAGTCTTCTGAAGCCCCATTTGCTGTGTTTAGTAGGTTGTGTGCTGAATACAGATGCAGGGATAAAAAGACAGCACAGACCGTACGGCACACCGCAATCACCGGCCAATCTAGTGTCAGCGCCCTCTTACCCCGTCTGTCAGTCTCTCTCTCCCCTCACATCCAGATCCGCCCTGGTCTGATGGAAACCGATCAGTTTTCGGCTGAGCCTGAGGTAGCAAGTGTTCTGCTGGTCTGAATGTGAAATGAAGGTTTTCTAAATGTTCCCCTTACTGTTCGATGCAGTTTGCTCTCGTCGTCTCTTTGAGAGCACATAGCTGCAAGGACAGAGTGAATAATTCATTAGGAATTAAAGTAGTCGGTTTGGAGGAGTAATATTTACCTTATTGGATCTCGCTTATTATGTTTAATATTTTAAGCCTAAGAGGGAAGTCTCGGAAAAACATCCAAATACTTGCTCAGACTTCCACAAATAAAAAATAAAAAACTAGATATATGCAATTAATTTCACTTTGCCATAAGAATAAAATATGCCACATCTTTGGCATTGGTTTGTTCTTTTTTGTTTTCGTCTGACTGGCAGTCAATTTTCACATGATCAAGTGTTCATATGGTCGAAAAATTCTCTGCAGTACTCTTGATTGGTTTTAGCCTGCGGAGTTGCCATAGCAATACAAGTTAGAGAGAAGAATCATTTGATGAATTCACATTGTTATTTTTAAATAGAAGTAATTTGAAGAAATTAAAAACCCAAACAATAGCAATTATTGCTTCAAATTATTGCCTCTTTTTTATTCAAAAAAAGAAAGCTGTTTTGGTTCTAAACTAATTGCATATTGTTATTGGACTCAGCATGGCTGTTTGCTGCAGAATTGCTTTTTGTCTCATGAGAGTGATGTGATAAACAGGCTCATCTGGATGTGATTGACACACACACACACACACACACACACACACACACAGCCTTAAGGTAACACCTTTTATTGTATTTAATGCCAGTGTAGTATTTTATTTTTCATTTCAGTATGTTAAGGTTTTTGTTTTTGAAAAAAAAAAAATGTTTTATTCAAAATATAAAGGAAGCATTAAATTGATCAAAAGTGACAGTAAAGACATTTATGTTTCAAAAGATTTCTATTTCAAATAAATACTGTTCTTTTGAACTTTCTGTTCATCAAAACATATCAAAATTTCCACAAAAATATTAAGACGTTGATAATAATAAGAAATGTTTCTTGATCATCAAATCAGCATATTAGACTAATTTCTGAAGGATCATGTGACTGAAAACTGGAGTAATGCTGAAAATGCAGCTTTGATCACAGGAATAAATTACATTTTAAAATATATTTAAATAAATACATTTTAAATAATAATTAAAACAAATAATAATATAAACAGATAATAATTGTGTTTTGTTTAATTACCATTTTATTTATAATGTTTTTACAAGGTGACTATTTTCCACCTTCTTTTTGTAACCTTTTTGTACCTTTAAAACGTGTATATGCAAATGACCTGTGTTATGATTGGCTAACCATATAGTATGTTAATTTCCTCATGACTTTCTTTTGCAGCCTGGTTTTTAAAAAAATCCTTTTTTTCATTGTGTCCTTTAAAGCAAAACCATAATATTCAAAGCTCATTGTTGTCAGATGATTGTCTAATGATTTACGGTGGCACTTAATGAATATTAATATGCGGTAACCTTTGGCATGGGGAGAGGAACACATTGTATTTGGAAGTGTACAGGTGTCATGCTGAGCTGACAGCCACTCTCAGAATAAGAAACAAGCTCCTCACAGCATGAGCAAAATTCATTAGCAGTCGCTGCTCATCAATCTCCTGCTACAGACCCATGTGCCACAGTCCAGACCACAGCCTTTGGGTTTGTGGCATTGATTTTACATGGCCTTTCAGGAAACAGGATGGTGCTCTTTTAAGACAAAATAGCTAGAAAATTCAAACATTTAAAAATAGTTTGTGCTCAAACTAATTTCATGTGTTTCCCTATAGCCAGTATCTAGTGGTCTTTATACTGACACCTGTATCTGTATAAATGTAGCATCAGTGAGATGAGTATTCATCAGTGAGCAAGTATTATTCGGCTGGTCATGTGATCTCAACATAGCGGCCACAGAGTGAGTGCTGTCATCAGTGGAGGATTGAGAAGAAATTTACATGGCCAACTATATAGCAAAGGGCCCCCCCATAAAAAGTTTTTTTCTAGGCCCAGGGGGGAATCAACCTTTGAGCGAGTTTGACAAGGGCCAAATTGTGATAGCTAGATGACTGGGTCAGAGCATTATGGGATGTTCCCAGTCTGCAGTGGTCAGTATCTATCAAAAGTGGTCCAAGGAAGGAACAGTGGTGAACCAGTGACAGGGTCATGGGCGGCCAAGGCTCATTGATGCACGTGGGGAGTGAAGGCTGGCCTATGTGGTCCGATCAAACAGACGAGCTACTGTAGCTCAAATTGCTCAAGAAGTTAATGCTGGTTCTGACAGAAAGGTATCAGAATACACAGTGCATCAGTTTGTTGCGTATGGGGCTGCATAGCCGCAGACCAGTCAGGGTGCTAATGCTGACCCCTGTCCACCGCCGAAAGCGCCAACAGTGGGCACGTGAGCATCAGAACTGGACCACGGAGCAATGGAAGAAGGTGGCCTGGTCTGATTAATCACTTTTTCTTTTACATCACGTGGATGGCCGGGTGCGTGTGTGTCACTTGCTTGGGGAACACATGGCACCAGGTTGCACTATGGGAAGAAGGCAAGCCGGCAGAGGCAGTGTGATGCTTTGGGCAATGTTCTGCTGGGAAACCTTGGGTCCTGCCATTCATGTGAATGTTACTTTGACACGTACCACCTACCTAAGCATTGTTGCAGACCATGTACACCCTTTCATGGAAACAGTATTCTATGGAAAGTCCCCATAAAACATGAAAACACAATGTGTGAGTGTATAATTTTATTGTATTTAATATTTAATGTATACTTCATATTGTACATTTATATGTAACTATTGTTTTCTATCAGTGTATCTGAGATCTTGATTAACATGAATGTTGTGCTTTCTCTTTAACAACTGCCATAAATGTTGCCAGGCAGGATTTGTGTTGTGGTAACCCAAGGTCAGGTTGCTAACAGAGTCAGAGCTGTCTCTTCATCCAGCCATTCGTTCACCTATAATATTCCTGACAAGATCTCAGAACCTTTCAGCCTCATGCAGAACTCTGAGAATCCACAGAATGAACCTGCGAGCGCACAGGTAACCTGTTAACAGATGCTGGTGGTCTGATGTCCTTTACTGCTGATCTCAGAACAGGTCTTTGCATATGATGGTTTATGATAGAATGGAGAGAAAACGGGGTCCTAGTTGAGTGAAATGATCGGGAGAGGTTAAACAGGGAGTGTTTGTTTGAACGAGATGGGTTGGTGGTAGTTGGACTTCTGTCCTGTTTGCATTACATTGGGGCAAAAGCGTATTGTATGTAGTTACCATAACAAACTGTGTTTGGCAATGAGTTTAAGACCTTCCTCCTATCTTCATTCTCATGAAACTCTCTATGTGGCCATGTTTTGGATTTTATGAGTAGTATATGTAGTTTATTACTATACATTTTTGAAAATGCAGAAATATTACAGGCAAGTGACGTGCTCTGTAAGTACTGGGATATACAATAATATACTGTAGTAGCTTGATGTTTGTTGTCTAGGCTTAAAAAATAAGCTGTATTTTTACATTCTCTATGTGTTTATCTTTACATGGCAGGTATGTAATGTGTTATACAACCAAATCGTTACAATGGCCTAATATACAACAGTCTCTACTGCATTTTGTCAGGATGTGTTATTAAAGTCGGCATGAAACAGAAGTTGCATTAGTCTTTTTTTCCCTATTGTGATGTATATGCGAGTGAAACGGCTTCTCAAACAAAAAGAAATGTAGGGCGGGACTTGATTTTGTCCATGGGGAGTTGATTGGACGGTTATGGTTTGCTATTGGTCGATATCATGTGAGTGGCAGGTTGCTCCGCCCTCATGCCAGTAAACACATCATCAGAGAAGAGAAAAGATGAGCTGCAAGAGGGAGAAGTTATTTTTGATTAAAGTTTATGAGGCACATGAATTATGTGTACGAATAAATCATTAATAGTAAACACTGCAATATTCCATTAAAAAAAATAAGATTTGTCAATTTTGATTTCATAGTGACTTTAAACACGCTGTTTGTTTTTCCCCTCAGATGGAAAGGGATTCCTATGATTTGCCATCACATGACGCCCTCTCAAAGATCCTCCTGGAGTATCTTCACCTCGTCAAAAATCCTAAAACTCAGACCAGGACAGAATCTGTACCCCAGAAAAAGTCAAACTCTCAGCTCAACCGAACGTTTGATGTGCATTCAGCACAAAAAAGGTAAAATGATATAACATGATGCCTACTACAATTACCAAATACTATTATTTCTATTTACTTTGATTTGCTGCTGTAAATAATTCCTTTTCAGTTCATCACTACCTGATTTCAGAAATGACCCTCATGCAGGTGAAGTCACTGAACATCAAACTAAAGTAAGTAATAAAACTGTAGATTTATATTTGTATGCTGCCTTCTCCATAATATAAGTTTCCCAGAAGTGCTGCCTTCCCTCAAAGAGACTTTCAAACTTATTCAGAACCAGACTTTTAGCTATTGGCATAAGGTGTAGTCCACTTTCCATCTTCGGCCTAAAGTATAATTCAGTTTTAATGTGAACGCTTAGAATATGCATTCATCCAAACGCATAGCCTTTCAAATTATATAGTCCATTTGAGAGCGTACGCGAACACAGGTGCTCGACGAGTGCGTGCTAGAAAGTTTAAAGATAAAGTAGGCAATGTTTTTCATTAACACTTGTTATACTGGTTGAAACTCTCTTCACATCCTAATAGCAATCAATAACAGAAGTGGTCTAAATATTAAAACATGTACATATATCAATCTGTGGAAGTCTCAGAACCAAAAAATGTTCATCCTATAGGATGTCCTACCTGCCTGTCAGCATATGCATTTCCATACCTTCGTGCACCTGCTCACGCAGACATCACACATCATCAGCGCGTTTCATGACGCTATGCAGAGTTGTAGAAGACAATGGCAAACAAACAGCAGCTACCTTTTACAGTTCCTCCTCAACCATAGACTGTAAAAAAAGATGGACGACACACCTTCATCCTCTTCCATTGAAGCCGCCGATGTCCCAATATGCCGCTGACATCTTAGGCTGATTCGGGTCCCAAGGCTGTGCAGTAGTGAGCGTGAAGTGGAGCCGCAGTATCAAGTGTCCGACCCCTGTGTCCGAATATGCATAATTCCATACTATACAGTAGGCAAAAAACAGTATGTGAGCTGGGTAGTATTCATAAAACAGTAGGTGAAAAGCACCCGGATGACTTACTACTTCTGGCGAGATTCTGAAGTGTGCATTCACTGGACACTTTACTATACCATGAGGCCATGGGAGAGGATTTATGAATGGAAGTAAAGCAACGCAACTGACGCTGTAGGTCACATGACAGTGACAACATGGCTGATGTAGTACGTCTGAATTTCATTCATATTACACACATTCATACTATATAAAATGTACTTTTTTAACAGTCGCAAAGTAAGTTTTAAACCAAATGTAGTACTTACAGAATGCGATTTCAGACGCAGCATATGCATGGTTAGAAAAATCTGGCTGTGCGCCTACAATACCTGCGTACTGTACGGATGTATTTACGTCACATACACTATACATATACCTTAGCATATGTGTAAAAATCAAAGAATACTTTATTTTGGCTATGTTATTATTCTTCATGAATATACACACCATGATTCTGCAATTCAAATAAAAAGCCCTCAAGACCATCTCAAGGTGACCCTTATATGTCCGCAGTGTTCATTCTACAGTACGGTTTGATGAAATACAGTATGAAAAGACTGTATTGGCTTTGCTTTTCTCATCATAACGGAATCATTGCAAAGCGCCCCGCAGAGAAAGAGAGCAGCCCATATGTGCTTTTATAATGTGATTGTTTGAAGCAACAGTACAGACTACGCAGAGCCTCTGTTAGTGGCGTCTACCGGGACCAATCTCTCTCTCCATTCACTTCTTCATTGGGTTCAGATGATTCCCTCCGTCTCCTCCCCTCCGCGGGCCCCATCTCATCACCGATCATCATTCTCACCTTGCATGTGTGCCCTTTCAATTAAGCGCTCAATTTCTTTCAGACGACCCCAGGGAGCCACAAGCACACTGGCCCAGATTGGAATCGCCTAATCGGTCCCTCTCCCACCCCTCCCATTTCAGCGCATCCGACCCCCACCGCGGACCCCCTTCCTGCACACAGTGACCCTGAGTGAAAAGCAGACGCCTCGGTGGCACGTTACATGACATGCGACATACGACTAACAAAATGGCACAAAAGGATGTCTGGAAGTGCAGCACATCCCACAATGGCCCTGGGCTGCAGTCTGTTTAGCAGAATACAATGTCTCAAAAAGGCTATTGTTCAGTTCCATAGAATGAACTAAAGTAATGACATGCTGACAAATGTAGATGTGCCAGAATGACTGCATACTAGTAATATAATGACTTTGTTACACTTTGATCATCCCATTTGTGTGAATACGCTTGTGAAAAAACTACACTTTAGCATATTTTTTTAAAGAGTACTTATTATAGAAATAACATATTTTAAAAGAATATACTTAAGTGTGAACTGAATGTAAAGTTTCAAACACTTAATTGCATGTTGGTGCTTTTTTGACCCACTTAAGTAGGACCTAAGTACACATCTTTATATGTAATTTTATAATTCTATTGTCTCTTAAATATGGTTAAAGTCTACTGCTGAAGTACTGTGGTAAACTAAAATATACTTTAATGTCAATTCTACAAACCCGATTCCAAAAAAGTTGGGACACTGTACAAATTGTGAATAAAAACAGAATGCAGTTTCAAATTTCAATATTTTATTCAGAATACAACATAGATGACATATCAAATGTTTAAACTGAGAAAATGTATCATTTTAAGGGGAAAATAAGTTGATTTTAAATTTCATGGCATCAACACATCTCAAAAAAGTTGGGACAAGGCCATGTTTGCCACTGTGTGGCATCCCCTCTTCTTTTTATAACAGTCTGCAAACGTCTGGGGACTGAGGAGACAAGTTGCTCAAGTTTAGGAATAGGAATGTTGTCCCATTCTTGTCTAATACAGGCTTCTAGTTGCTCAACTGTCTTAGGTCTTCTTTGTCGCATCTTCCTCTTTATGATGCGCCAAATGTTTTCTATGGGTGAAAGATCTGGACTGCAGGCTGGCCATTTCAGTACCCGGATCCTTCTTCTACGCAGCCATGATGTTGTAATTGATGCAGTATGTGGTCTGGCATTGTCATGTTGGAAAATGCAAGGTCTTCCCTGAAAGAGACGACGTCTGGATGGGAGCATATGTTGTTCTAGAACTTGGATATACCTTTCAGCATTGATGGTGCCTTTCCAGATGTGTAAGCTGCCCATGCCACACGCACTCATGCAACACCATACCATCAGAGATGCAGGCTTCTGAACTGAGCGCTGATGACAACTTGGGTTGTCCTTGTCCTCTTTAGTCCGGATGACATGGTGTCCCAGTTTTCCAAAAAGAACTTCAAATTTTGATTCGTCTGACCACAGAACAGTTTTCCACTTTGCCACAGTCCATTTTAAATGAGCCTTGGCCCAGAGAAAACGCCTGCGCTTCTGGATCATGTTTAGATATGGCTTCTTTTTTGACCTATAGAGTTTTAGCCGGCAACGGCGAATGGCACGGTGGATTGTGTTCACCGACAATATTTTCTGGAAGTATTCCTGAGCCCATGTTGTGATTTCCATTACAGTAGCATTCCTGTATGTGATGCAGTGCCGTCTAAGGGCCCGAAGATCACGGGCATCCAGTATGGTTTTCCGGCCTTGACCCTTACGCACAGAGATTGTTCCAGATTCTCTCAATCTTTGGATGATATTATGCACTGTAGATGATGCACTGTAGATCCTCTGCCCATCTTGACCTCTGAGAGACACTGCCACTCTGAGAGGCTCTTTTTATACCCAATCATGTTGCCAATTGACCTAATAAGTTGCAAATTGGTCCTCCAGCTGTTCCTTATATGTACATTTAACTTTTCCGGCCTCTTATTGCTACCTGTCCCAACTTTTTTGGAATGTGTAGCTCTCATGAAATCCAAAATGAGCCAATATTTGGCATGACATTTCAAAATGTCTCACTTTTAACATTTGATATGTTATCTATATTCTATTGCGAATAAAATATAAGTTTATGAGATTTGTAAATTATTGCATTCCTTTTTTATTCACAATTTGTACAGTGTCCCAACTTTTTTGGAATCGGGTTTGTATTAAAACATGCATGTTATGTACTTAAATGTATAGTTTTTCAATGAGGAAGCTGCAATTTAGTGCATTTAAAATGCATTAACTTTCAATGTAATATTGAATAACAGTTAAAATTATAATCAAGCACTTTACATGTGCGTTATATGTTAGTCATCACATCAAAATAAGTGTACTTCTTTAAAGCACGACAAATGATTATTAAAACATAATGATTTAAAATGTACTTCAAAGTAAAACTTTGGTAACACTTTATTTTAGTGTCATTGTTACACATTACATGTAGTTACTGTAGTAATAACTATAAATTATGCATAATTACATGCAACTAACATTAAACCAAACCCTAATCTAACCCTATAGTAAGGTCATTTTGTTAATTATTACTCAAATGTAAAATTACACTGTAACACGAACACCTTAAAATATAGTGTAACCAAAACTTTTAATTTGACATTATTACAAAATTCACTTTTTAAAAGTGTACTTAAGTGTTTTACGAAAGATAGTCATAAAAATGTAGGCCTACCCTCTTTAAATACACTTAAGTGGCCTTATTAATTAATATTATAGGTCAATTATTTGCAAGTGCAGTTTTTTAAACATACATTTAAGATTTGAAGTACACTACACATATGCATTTAATAGTTACTTTGACTGTAACAGCATGATTTTAGCTCTGTCTTAGCTCTGTCTCTTCTTTTAGGTGATACTGTTTGCCTGAATGTTTTGATCCATGTCCAAGAGTTTCGGAAAAGGGATTCTGAAGAAAAAAAATACCTTTCATTTGGAGGATTTCATCCTAATCCATATCCTCTGTAGTTCTCATTTCGGTTCCAGTCTCTGCTAACTAGTTGATGACAGCGGCTGTTTTAACACACTTTAAAAACGACAGTATATCTGCCTTACCTAAAAATAGTTAAATGATTCAAGCAAAGCATAAAAAAATAATGTTATTTGAGCAGATAGTCAGGTTCAGACAAACGTCACATACAAACAGACTGCTGTTGATCATGTTTTGGCGCGGTGTTTCCCTCAGAATCCCGACTGAACATGTGACTTTGATTCCACCTAGTGGCGGGAAACTGCATCTGCCCCCTCCTAGACGTTCAAGCGTTGCATTAATGTCAAACGAATATTCTTTTTTAACTAATTATGCCATCACTATGATGATCCTGTTATGAGGCAACTCCTTACTAAAACATAAAGTCAGCTATATATTTTCATACAAACCCTTTTATAGTCTTTGAGGAAAAAATATTACATTTTAATGAAAGACAATCAAATTAAATAATTGTTTACAGAATTAAATAACTGACTTTTACATTGTGATTGAAGCAAACTGTTAAAATAATATGCAAAAAATATTTCCTTTTTATTAAGTTGAAAGCATATCTTTATCCAAATATTATCAACATTTGGCTAATGTAATATATATATCATTTTAACTTTGAGAGCCTACATTTATTTTTAGCACTACTTTGCATCCCTCCAATATTGAATTTAGAGTATTAAAGCTTTCAAATGGGATATTATCAAGATTAATTAACATAAACACACCAAATGTTAAGATAAACACCAAATTACATGGTAGTGCAATGGTATTCTTTGAAGCACCTTGGAGTGCCATGAACCTTGGTAGGCTATATATCAAAGTATCATGGTATTACCATCTGATTCTTGGGCTATGGTTTCCCCTCTTGCAATTTGCTTGCTATTATACTTTGAAATAATCTCCTAAATGGAAATTGATGGTTTCGCAATCTGTATTTGCAGGTCATTTTGTATGTACAAATCAATTTTTATTTCTCCTCTAGGAGTTGGAAAACTATCGCGCGGCTATGCATAAAATGGCGGATGACATAATCGACCTGCGCTCTCAGGTGAGCAAGCTGGAGTCTGAGAACAGTCAGCTGAGGCATGACCTCTCCCTGCATCAGGACCTGGGCCACACCCTGCTGGACGACACCGACGTTGACATCATGACCAAGACCGAGATTGCTGACCGGATCGGTATAATTCCTCTCACTATAATCACATTTTTAAAGCATAAGCCTATAAAGATTGGTCAAGGCATTGTTCTTTATGTGTATACACTTCACCACTTAACCTTAGGTGATTACCAGCTACAGTTAGTGCTGCCATTTCTTCAGCCCTTTCAGTAAATTAACTAGCTGGGAAACCAGTCAAAAAGTTTCTTTGGATAAAATCATCCCAGTTTTCTATCATCCTGGCATCATTTATTACATTTTTACATTTTAAAACTTGCTGCCACAATGCCAACTAAAAAACAAACTAGCTTGCTTAGCAGACACTGCTAAGGTGCTCTGTGTGATGTTAGCTAATGATCTGCAGTATCATTCATGTCCGTAGTACAAACTAACAAACACTGATTAGTGTAGTATTAGCAATACTTGGCTTACTTAGCAAACACCATTAAGGCTAACACCATTGGCAAATGATTTGAATGTATTATTCATGTCTTTAGCACAGACTTACTGTGCTCTGAAGATTAATACTTAATGCTAAATACCAGCAATAGTTAGCTTGCTTTTGCTTAGTAAACTTAGCTAAGATTTTTAGCGTATAAGTTGAGGTATCACTTAGGTTCGTAGCGTAAACTAACAAATTAATTGTATAATCAGCTTACTTACCAAACACCACTGTTCTGAGCGTTTTTTAGGTATCATTCCTGCCCGTAGCACAAATTAACAAATGATGCTCTGATATACTTAATTATAAGTAGCTATTAGCAATAGTTAGCTTACTGGTAAACACCACTAAGGTGTTCTGAGTGGTTTTTATTAGCGCGTGATTATAGGTGAATAACACCTATAATCACGCGCTAATAAAAACCACTCATAACACCTTAGTGTACGTAGCATGAGCATACAAATTATGCTCTAATTAATACTTAATAATTATTCGTTTTCTTGTTTAGCAAACACCGCTAAGGAGTTATGAGTGAGTTTTAGCATGTTGCTATCATTCATGTAGCACAAAGTAACAAATTATGCTCTGATTAATACTCATGGTAAGTCTTAGCAATAGTTAGCTAAATTAGCACACACCACTAAGGTGTTCTGAGTGGTTTCTACCAGCAAGTGATTTAGGGATTATTCATGTCCGTAGCATGAACATACAAATTATGCTCTGATTAATTCTTAATAATTATTAGTAATAGTTTGCATGCTTAGCAAACAACACTAAGCTAAGGTGTTCCGAATGGGTTTTGATAATTCAAAACGAACATTATACTTAATGTTAGCCTTAGCAAATTTTGCAATATTTAGCTTGCAATAGTTACCCAGCTAACAAATGTAGGTTATATAAATGCTGTTCCTAAAATTTTTGTTATTTAAAGGTTACCAGACCATTTTTAAAAATGTTCTACTAACTGTATTTTCACCCAAATATAACGTTACTTAAACGTTTATTTGTAATATTCTAAGAACGTTAAAATGTCCAGCTTTTTTTTAAATGTTTTAAGAATGTTTTCTCTCAACATTAAGAGAACGTATATTAACTATTAATAACATTATAAGAACGTCCCATAAACATTATTTTAAGAACATTTTGTCCTAACATTTACATAACTTTTAAATAACGTTAGTGGAAGTTATGGGAATGTTTCCTGTTTGTTGAGTAGCTAACACAATTAACATGGAGAGATGATGTACATATGTAGATGCAGAAGGAATTAAACAACATCCGATAAAAGTTTTGGGAAGTGACTATTGAAGTATCACATTTCTGATGTTAAAAGTTGTGAGCGTGAACTGATTTGCACAGGTGTCATGTCCTCACTGAGCTGTGCTGAGGATTGATAAGACTTCTCATTTAGCTAAGGGAATCTGATAAGCACTTACTGCCTTATCTGCTGAAGGACAGTTTGCGTCCCTCATACACTCATATGCACACAAACACAAGGCTTCGCTTAAAGGACACGTCAAAGACCTTTGAGGCCTTCAAAGCAAATGCAGGCTTTAATTTCCTCTCTATGGCGAACGCATTGCTTGGCTTTCAGGGGTTTAGATAATGTCTGGAATGTTTTCTCCAAAAATATCTCCAGTGTCATGGTCACACCATTTGTTGATTTTTCTGCAGTCCTCAGAAAGCATTTACAACAGATTTTGACTTAACCATAAATACGTGATATTAAATTATATCTATATATTCAATTTAATTAAAACGGAAATATAAATGTCCCCATCTAACAGGTTCTCTCAAAGTTATGAACAAACATTCTTGAATGTTCGTTCATAGTTCTCTGGTCTTTAATAGCATTCTCAGATGTTAGCACAAAAACGTGATTTTCATAGAATGTTTTTTTTCTAAAACATTTTTATGAATTTCATCTACCATTTTTTAAAATGTTACTTCTTGTTTCAGAATGTTTATAGAACATTTAAAAGTAACATTCCCATAATGTTCGCCAAATGATAAAATGGAATTTTCCCTTAACGTTCACATAACCAAGAGAAAATTCTTAAAACTGGATGTTTTGAACATCCAGTGAACATTCAGAAATAACATTTTCATAACTTAAAGGTGCAGTGTGTAAATTTTAGCGGCATCTAGTGGTGAGGTTGCGAATTGCAACTGCCCACCACTCACCCCTCCCTTTCGAAGCACACAGAGAAGCTACGGTGGCCGACATAGGACAAAGATGTCGTCGTCTGAGACAGCAGAGAGTAGCTAGCGCTCTGTAGAGCAGTTTGTCCATTTAGGGCTACTGTAGAAACATGGCTGCGCAAAATGGTGACGTCACTGTAGGGGGACCCGCGGTGTATGGAGATAGAAATGGCTCATTCTAAGGTAATAAAAACATAACGGTTCATTATGTAAGGTCTTTATAGCTGGATTATGCATGTATTGGAGTGCTATTTTGAATTTAATTTGAAAGAATATGAAGAATGTGCTTAAATTATATTATGTATTGATAAAATCTAGTAATTTAAAGGTAAATAAAATAAAAAAAAATAAAATCTCCAAAAAAATTGCATTAAAAATAGAAAAAATATTATAAAAATTAAATGATATGTTTGCTGGTTCATTAAGCACTCATTAATCTTCTATGGCACTTTCTGCAGCCTCCCTGAAGTTCAAGCTCTCCAGTGAAAGCAGCAAAGCCGCTGCCCAGAAGGACAGAATCCAACAGCTTCAAAACGAGCTCATCAGGGTGGGTTAATCAAGGCCAGATCATTTAAAGTTTTTAATAAAAGCTGCAGCAGTGCTCAGAGACCACGCGTTTCCTTTCTGAAGCTCAAGGGGTCCATTGACTGGCATACATTTGTAATGTTTGCTGGCAGTAAGGAAATGCTGTATCAAATGCATTAATGGTTTCCTCCCAAGATCATTGATTGGATCAGGTCGTTGAATTTGTCTCCAGACTGCATGGCATATTGCTTGTTGTATTTGATACAAAGCTAAAAATACACAAGGCTGGCTGGAGTCTTAATAGACCCCTGGCAATTGAGTTAACCCCCTGCATGGACTCATTGGGCCTGTGTGCAGAGTTTTAGCTCTTCATTTTGCTTATTGCAGAAGAATGACATTGAGAAAGAGTTTGTCCAGCTGCAAAGAGCACATCAACAGCAGCAGGCTGTGCTAAAGAGATATCAGGCCCGTGGCAGTAAAATAACTGCACTGGAGGATACAGTTCGCCAACAGGAAAAGGTATTTAGCTGTTCTGTACAGCAATATGCTGTTTCTGTCATTTTTCGACAACCAAACAATCAAGCTATCAAAACACTCAGCATCCAGTTTGGGACAAAATAATCTGTCATCATTTCTCACTCATAGTCATATGTCATTCTAATAGTGTTATTTTAGTGATATATATGTACTATTATAGTCATTGTTGAGGGTAACGCATTAGGTATGTAATCAGATTACTTTTTTCAAGTAACTAGTAAAGTAATGCATTACTTTTAAATTTACAACAAAATATCTGAGTTACTTTTTTAAATAAGTATAGTAATAAGTAAGTATAGTATTTCAAATAACACTGTACAGGCGTGGTAATGCATCCCCCCCCCCCCCCCGACCGACGAATTGGGGATCATTTTCAGAGACCAATCTACTTCGAGTGTATAAAAACGAGCCAATAACGTTGGCATGCGGTCCACGCACCGCCCCGCAGCGCGGGTATAAATACGGAAGTGGAATACCGCATCCTCGCTTTTCAACTTCGGAGCCGAACGGTTTACAGTCAGTCTGTTGCTGTTTTCTAGAGTGTTAGAACGAGTCTGTGGGAGAGATCGCTCTCTTGCTGGTGCTGGCGTAACGGTGCGATTCAGCGAGTGGCCGCTGCTACGTACACTGTTGGCTGGGCGTTCCGTTTCACTGAGTGCTCACTCGCGGGCTTGCACTACCGGACCGCGGTGAGCCGCGGCCATCTCCCTGAGTGCCTCAGCACTTCTAAAAGAGCATTTTTCTGTCCTAAAAGAGCAACACGGTTTGACCCTGCGTCTTTTTCAAGATGTCATTCAAACCGTGTGTTTCTGGATGCCATCGTTTTCTGTCCCCAGTTGACGGTCATGATCGCTGTCTCACGTGTTTGGGCGTTCAGCACACTGAGGCGGCGTTCGTGAATGACTCATGTTCTCATTGCGGGAACATGACCATCGCAGTTTTACGGTCTAGGCTCGAGTACCTCAGAAGAGGTGGAGTCCCATTGCGCATCCCCCGATCTAGTGGTCCTCCCGCTGCAAAGCAGAGGGCTGCTACTTTGGCTGATGCCTTTGGTGGAGACCTGAGGGTGACTGTGAGGGCTTCCCCGACGGGCCAACAAGCCCCTTGGGCCCCTCCCCCCTCTGCTGCGCCGGTGGAGCTTCCGGAAGAGCGGCCTGGTCCTTCTCATGCGGGGCCGACCGTCTCTTTTGGGGCTCCGGCTGAGGATATGATCTCGATGGCTGCATCGGGGGACGAGCTAATGGGCTCTGGAGATGAGGATTCGGCTGCGTTACCCCCTTCGGGTGTGGTAGCGTTGCCCGAGTCAGATCCAGAGCTTACAGCTATGCTTTCCCGGGCCGCCGCGAGTGTCGGGCTCGAGTGGAACCCTCCACCGTGTCCCGAACCTTCGCGGCTGGACGATTGGTTTCTTGGGACGGCCCGTGCTGGTTCTCAGCGCCCCGCCCCAGTACCATTCTTTCCGGAAGTGCATCAGGAGCTCACGAAGTCGTGGACGGCGCCCTATAGCGCCAGAAATCGATCTAGTGACTCCTCCGTCCTCACTACCCTTGATGGTGGCGCGGCTAAGGGGTACGTGGGGATTCCCCCAGTCGAGCGGTCCGTGGTGATGCAACTGTGTCCCAGGGCCGCTGCGGACTGGCGGGCTAACCCACGTCTCCCCTCCCGGGCGTGTAAGTTGTCGTCCAACCTAACGGGCAAGGCCTACACAGCCTGCGGGGAAGCCGCGTCATCTCTGCATGCCATGGCACTTCTGCAGGTCTACCAGGCCAAAGCGCTAAAGGAGCTGCACGAGGGTAGTTCCGACCCAGGCGTGATGCAGGAACTGCGCACGGCGGCGGACCTCGCCCTCCGGGCGACGAAAGTCACTGCGCGCTCCCTGGGTCGGGCGATGTCCACTCTGGTGGTCCAGGAGCGCCATCTGTGGCTGAACCTGGCAGACATGCGCGAGTCCGACAAGGTTCGGTTCTTCGACGCCCCTGTCTCCCAGGCCGGCCTTTTCGGCGACGCCATCGAGAGCTTCGCCCAGCAGTTCTCAGTGGCCCAGAAGCAGACAGAGGCGATTAAAAATATCCTGCCCCGGCGACCAGCTGCTGCCTCCACCCTGTCGCCGGCCGCAGCGCCTCCGCCCCTGCCAAACCCAAGCAGCAGCCTCCACCCGGGAAGCATGGCGCCGGACGCAAGGGTGCCGCCCAACCCGCTCAGGGTCCCGCGAAGTCGGCCGGTAAACGGAAGGGTAAGCGGCCCTGAGACGGGCAGCCCAGAGATGGATGGATCTGCTCGGAGGGAGATGGTGTCCGCACTCCCCCCCCCCCCGGAGGAGGACCGGGGGGCCAACTTCAAAACATTTTCACTAAAAGAGCAGTTTCCGTTGTCCCTGGGCTCCAAGAGGCCCAAGCCGGCTGTGTGCGACGCCCCCGGGCCTTGCCACTCCTGGCTCCCCCTCTTTTCGCCAGGGGGCGGTGTGAGGCTAGAGGACGCCCCCGGGCCTTCTCTCCCACACACTACCCCACCCTGGAACGATTAGACAACACTCCGGGTCGCCTCCGGGCCGTCCGGGTCGGGTCTGAGCGTTCCATCTCGCTGCCCCACCCCGGGTACGTCTGTGGTGCCGTTGGTCCCGCTTGCACGGTCTCTGGGGGCCTGGCTAGCGCTCCCCAGGCCATCTCGCTGGCTCATCCGTACTGTCAGACTCGGCTACGCGATTCAGTTCGCGTACCGGCCCCCCAAGTACAGGGGCATCCTCTTCATTTCCGTGCGGAGCAGCGATGCTCACGTCTTGCGGTCAGAGATCGATGTCCTACTGGCGAAGGACGCGATCGAGCCGGTTCCTCCAGCCGATATGAGGTCGGGCTTTTACAGCCCCTACTTCATTGTACCCAAGAAAGGGGGTGGGTTACGGCCAATCTTGGACCTGCGTGTCCTGAATCGGGCCCTGCACAAGCTTCCGTTCAGGATGTTAACGCAGAAACGCATTTTCGAATGCATCCGTCCCCGAGATTGGTTTGCAGCGATCGACCTGAAGGACGTGTACTTCCATGTCTCTATCCTTCCTCGACACAGACCGTTCCTACGCTTTGCGTTCGAGGGGAGGGCATATCAGTACAAAGTCTTACCCTTCGGGCTGTCCCTCTCGCCTCTCGTCTTCACCAAAGTCGCAGAGGCAGCCATTGTTCCGCTCAGAGAACGCGGCGTTCGCATCCTCAACTATCTCGACGACTGGCTTATACTAGCCCAGTCTCGGGAGCAGTTGTGCGAACACAGGGACCTGGTGCTCCGTCACCTCAGCCTGTTGGGCCTTCGGGTCAACCGAGAGAAGAGCAAACTCTGTCCCACACAGAGGATCTCTTATCTCGGCATGGAGCTGGACTCGGTCAACCAGACTGCGCGCCTCACAGAGGAGCGAGTCCGGTCAGTGTTGAACTGCTTGAATACGTTCAAAGGCAGGACAGCGGTTCCACTGAAATATTTTCAGAGGCTCCTGGGGCATATGGCATCTGCAGCCGCGGTAACGCCGCTCGGATTGCTTCATATGAGACCGCTTCAGCACTGGCTTCATGGCCGGGTCCCGAGATGGGCGTGGCAGAGCGGCAAGTACCGGGTCCCAGTTACTCCGTACTGTCGCCAAACCTTCAGCCCGTGGTCAGACCCTTCGTTTCTATGGGCAGGAGTGCCCTTAGAACAAGTGTCCAGGCATGCTGTGGTTTTCACGGATGCCTTTTCCACCGGCTGGGGGGCCACGTACAACGGGCATGCAGTCTCGGGTCTGTGGACGGGGCCCCAGCTGCATTGGCATATCAATTGCCTAGAGTTGCTTGCAGTACGTCTTGCCCTAAGCCGCCTCAAAAAGCCGCTTCAGAGCAAGCACGTACTGGTCCGTACGGACAGTACTGCGGCCGTTGCGTACATCAACCGCCAGGGTGGTCTATGCTCCCGGCGCATGATGCAACTCGCCCGCCATCTCCTCCTGTGGCGTCAGAAGCATCTGAGGTCGCTTCGGGCCATTCACATCCCTGGTGCGCTGAACCAGACAGCCGACGAGCTCTCTCATCAGCCGACACCTCCGGGAGAGTGGCGACTCCACCCCCGGAGCGTCCAGCTGATATGGGACCTTTTCGGAGCCGCACAGGTAGACCTGTTTGCCTCTCCGGACTCGACCCATTGCCAGTTGTACTATTCCCTGACCGGGGGCACCCTCGGCACGGATGCACTGGCGCACAGCTGGCCCCGGGATCTACGCAAATATGCGTTTCCCCCAGTGAGCCTTCTTGCACAGACCCTGTGCAAGGTCAGGGAGGACGAGGAGCAGGTCTTGCTAGTTGCGCCCTACTGGCCCAACTGGACCTGGTTCCCCGAACTCACACTCCTCTCGACAGCCCCTCCCTGGCCGATTCCCCTGAGGAAGGACCTGCTTTCTCAGGGACGGGGCACTCTATGGCACCCGCGTCCAGACCTCTGGAAACTCCATGTCTGGTCCCTGGACGGGACGCGGAGGTTCTAGGTGGCCTGCCACAAGCGGTGGCAGACACCATCGCTTCTGCTAGAGCCCCCTCTACGAGGCGCCTCTATGCCCTGAAGTGGAACCTGTTTGTTGAGTGGTGCTCTTCCCGCCGGGAAGACCCCCGAAGGTGTTCAGTTAGAGTCGTGCTTTCTTTCCTGCAAGATGGGCTGGAGCGAAGGCTGTCTCCCTCCACCCTCAAAGTGTACGTCGCAGCAATAGCGGCGTATCACGACGCAGTTGAAGGTAAGTCCTTAGGGAAGCACAACCTAATTGTCAGGTTCCTCAGAGGTGCGAGGAGGCTAAATCCTCCTCGTCCACACTCGATACCCTCTTGGGACTTAACTCTGGTGTTAAGAGCACTTCAGAGCCCTCCCTTTGAGCCTTTGCAGTCTGTAGAGTTAAAAATTCTGTCCATAAAGACAGTACTCCTGACTGCATTGGCCTCCATCAAGAGGATAGGGGACCTGCACGCACTTTCGGTCAACGAATCGTGCCTAGAGTTCGGGCCGGCTAACTCTCACGTCGTCCTGAGACCCCGGCCCGGATACGTGCCCAAGGTTCCTACCACTCCCTTCCGGGACCAGGTGGTGAACCTGCAAGCGCTGCCCTCGGAGGAGGCAGACCCAGCCCTGGCTTTGTTATGTCCCGTTCGCGCTCTTCGCGCTTACATTGACCGGACTCAAAGCTTTAGGACCTCAGAGCAGCTCTTCGTCTGTTACGGAGGCCAGCAGAAGGGAAAGGCTGTCTCCAAGCAGAGGTTAGCCCACTGGATAGTGGATGCTATCGTCTTAGCGTACCAATCGCAAGACGTGCCTTGCCCGTTCGGGTTGCGAGCACACTCAACCAGGAGTGTGGCTTCCTCCTGGGCGCTGGCTCAAGGCGCCTCGCTGACAGATATATGTAGAGCTGCGGGCTGGGCGACACCTAACACGTTCGCTAGATTTTATAGCCTCCGTGTAGAGCCGGTTTCTTCCCGTGTACTCGCCCCCAGTGGACGGTAGACGTGAAGTGCCCGTTCTAGTGTCGGCTTGCAACGCCACTCCCGCCCGCTGGGCCGGATACGTGCGTCTATTGTCTCCAGTTGTGTTCCCCAGAAATGGCTAACCCTGTCGAGCTCCTCCGACACCCCTTCGGTGTCAGACGTTGCGGCCGTCTGACGCCAGGCCTGCACCCGTATGCTTGTGGAACGTGTGTGTAGGCTGGGTTCCATATGTAGCGGTTCCCTAACGGCAACCCCATATGTGTATTCTCCACGGTACCAGCTACCCTATTTGGCTAGCCCCGTGTCTTTCCCTTGACAGAGCCCGCTCTGTCGTCTCTGGTGGTGTTCTTTTCCCCCTGGGATCAGGTTGGATCCACCCCAGAGACTGCCATATGTAGTACTACCCTGATAGGTTAGTCCTTATGTGTACTCCGCCACCTCTCCTTCCATTGAAGGACGTGGCTCCGCAGCGTACCATCTCCACGAGACAGGCACGCTTTCCCAGCGTTATCCAATAGTCACACTGAGTGGGTCTTGCAGAAACAGCAGTGACGGACCTTCCCTGCTTGGAGCCCTGACTCTTGCTCCAACCTTGGAGCACTCCAGCCAGCTCAAGCAGGGCGCTGGAAGGGCCAGCCTCCCTGGCGTGTTGGTAGGGATCCCCAATTCGTCGGTCAGCTCCGACGTACGTCGAACGTGACCGACTGAAAGGGAACGTCTCGGTTACGTATGTAACCCTCGTTCCCTGAAGGAGGGAACGGAGACGTACGTCCCGTCGCCAGGTGCTGTGCTTCCGCTGAAGGGCCGAGTCACTATTTCGGCTCCTCAGTTGGAAAAGTGAGGATGCGGTATTCCACTTCCGTATTTATACCCGCGCTGCGGGGCGGTGCGTGGACCGCATGCCAACGTTATTGGCTCGTTTTTATACACTTGAAGTAGATTGGTCTCTGAAAATGATCCCCAATTCGTCGGTCAGTTCCGACGTACGTCTCCGTTCCCTCCTTCAGGGAACGAGGGTTACATACGTAACCGAGACGTTTATGTTACTCTCACATTTACACTCATCGGCCACTTTATTAGGTACACCTTGCTAGTAGCAGGACACTTTTGACTTCAGAACTGCCTTAATTCTTCATGACACAGATTGAACAAGGTGCTGGAAAAAAGATTTTGGTCCATATTGACATGAGAGCATCACGCATTTGGTGCAGATTTGTCGGCTGCTCATCCATGATGTGAATCTCCCGTTCCAACACATCCCAAAGCTGCTCTTTTATTTCAGCTTTATTTCATTTACTGAAAATGATTTTTAATAGTTTTAGTTAACAAGAACAACACTGCATTCCAAAACCTCTGAGACTTTCTTCTTTTAAAAAACATTAAAATAAGATATTTTGAAGAATGTCTCAGCTTCTTTTCTCCATACAATGAAAGTCAATGGGGTCCAAAATGTTCAAGCGCCTAAAAGGACATAAAGGTAGTACGAAATGAATCCATGAGACTCAAGTGGTTTAATCCAAGTCCTCTGACTGATAGCTTTTGGTGAAAAAAAATATTTACTTCCGCTTAGCTGTTTTAGAAAAATCTCTCCATGCTCTTGGTTATGGTTGGTTGAACTTGGCTATTTCTTTACATTTCTTTCTAGCAAGTATCTAATGTATAATGTGTTGTATTTGTTTTAATTCAATGAGCAGGTCATTGAGAAGATGGAGAAAATATTGAATGCAAAACTGAAGGAAATAAATAAAGAAAATTCAGAGAAGAAGAGAACAGCTGTGAAACATAAAGGTATGCCAAAAACTATATTGAATCAATTTCAGTTATAATTTATTAGTCAGAGTCATGGCTTAACAGTTGTGGTGCTCATGCTGGAAATTTGGGTTCGAAACTGGCCTGCATCATGCCCTAAAAACAGTCTCTCTCTCTCCATAATTTCCAGTCCTCTTACTAATTTCTTTATCAATAAAAAGTGTTGAAAGCTTTCCAGAAATTGCGACTGACAAGTAATCGTGCTGTTGTATATACAGTGGGGAGAACAAGTATTTGATACACTGCCGATTTTAGGTCTGTAATTTTTATCATAGGTACACTTCAACTGTGAGAGACGGAATCTAAAACAAAAATCCAGAAAATCACATTGTATGATTTTTAAAAAATTAATTTGCATTTTATTGCATGACATAAGTATTTGATCACCTACCAACCAGTAAGAATTCTGGCTCTCACAGACCTGTTAGTTTTTCTTTAAGAAGCCCTCCTGTTCTCCACTCATTACCTGTATTAACTGCACCTGTTTGAACTCGTTACCTGTATAAAAGACACCTGTCCACACACTCAATCAAACAGACTCCAACCTCTCCACAATGGCCAAGACCAGAGAGCTGTGTAAGGACATCAGGGATAAAATTGTAGACCTGCACAAGGCTGGGATGGGCTACAGGACAATAGGCAAGCAGCTTGGTGAGAAGGCAACAACTGTTGGCGCAATTATTAGAAAATGGAAGAAGTTCAAGATGACGGTCAATCTCCCTCGGTCTGGGGCACCATGCAAGATCTCACTTCGTGGGGCATCAATGATCATGAGGAAGGTGAGGGATCAGCCCAGAACTACACGGCAGGACCTGGTCAATGACCTGAAGAGAGCTGGGACCACAGTCTCAAAGAAAACCATTAGTAACACACTACACCGTCATGGATTAAAATCCTGCAGCGCACGCAAGGTCCCTCTGCTCAAGCCAGCGCATGTCCAGGCCCGTCTGAAGTTTGCCAATGACCATCTGGATGATCCAGAGGAGGAATGGGAGAAGGTCATGTGGTCTGATGAGACAAAAATAGAGCTTTTTGGTCTAAACTCTACTCGCCTTGTTTGGAGGAAGAAGAAGGATGAGTACAACCCCAAGAACACCATCCCAACCGTGAAGCATGGAGGTGGAAACATCATTCTTTGGGGATGCTTTTCTGCAAAGGGGACAGGACGACTTCACCGTATTGAGGGGAGGATGGATGGGGTCATGTATCGTGAGATCTTGGCCAACAACCTCCGTCCCTCAGTAAGAGCATTGAAGATGGGTCGTGGCTGGGTCTTCCAGCATGACATCGACCCGAAACACACAGCCAGGGCAACTAAGGAGTGGCTCCGTAAGAAGCATCTCAAGGTCCTGGAGTGGCCTAGCCAGTCTCCAGACCTGAACCCAATAGAAAATCTTTGGAGGGAGCTGAAAGTCCGTATTGCCCAGCGACAGCCCCGAAACCTGAAGGATCTGGAGAAGGTCTGTATGGAGGAGTGGGCCAAAATCCCTGCTGCAGTGTGTGCAAACCTGGTCAAGAACTACAGGAAACGTATGATCTCTGTAATTGCAAACAAAGGTTTCTGTACCAAATATTAAGTTCTGCTTTTCTGATGTATCAAATACTTATGTCATGCAATAAAATGCTAATTAATTACTTAAAAATCATACAATGTGATTTTCTGGATTTTTGTTTTAGATTCCGTCTCTCACAGTTGAAGAGTACCTATGATAAAAATTACAGACCTCTACATGCTTTGTAAGTGGGCAAACCTGCAAAATCGGCAGTGTATCAAATACTTGTTTTCCCCACTGTAGATGAAGAGGAGCTCAAGAGAAGAGAGATCGAGTCAGTGCTGGCGGCAGAAAACTCTCGACTCCGAGCAGAGCTGGACAGGCAACGTAATTTACCCCCACCTGTCATCATTCAACAGCCTGTGCAGGTAAACCCGAGACCACCGGTAGTTTCCGCTCAAACAGCCATGCTGCATGAATGCTTTATTGTGCACATTTTATTAATGGTTTTAATCTCAGTCCCATCAGCCTTTCTCAGACAGCGAGAAGCTGGACTTATTGACGCAGCTGGCGAGAGCTGAGGGTCGAATCCAGACACTGGAACAACAGGTTTGATCCTTTACTGATTTGAGAAGACTTTTCACTTTCACACCGTGTAAATTATGGGTTGGGGTGCAGTGGTTGTTGCGAGCGCTCGTAACACATTGAGCTGTGGTGCTTATGTGGGGTGATCGAGGTTTGAGTCTGGCATGTGACTTTTCCCATTTGTTCTTTCTTTCCCATATAATTTCCTGTATCACTTTATCTTTTTACCAAAGAAGCAAGTCCTAAAAAAATGACATTTACAGGTTCCTGTTTAGCTCCACAGAAATATATTTTTGTTTACACAAACACTGGAAAAAGAGACTCCAGCCAACTCAAGAAATTGTAATAAATAATGTTTTTTTGTGTGTCTTTGTGATATTGGTCATCAGCTGAAAGAGAACTCCAGACAATGGGGGAAAGAGAAACAAGAGATGTTGACTAGACTCAGCGAATATCAACATGGATTTACTCGAACATCAACCATGATTCTTCTTGATCTGCCCGTGGTGAGTAAATAACTACTGTTTATTTAAACTTATAATTATTATTATTTGTTTGACCTAGGAAATGTATATACTATATCAATGGTATCGTCTATTGAGTCGTCCTTTTTTATTTCCTAACAGAAAAGTGTGACTGATCCTGTATTGGGACATTCCCGACACAGGCAACTGGAACCTCTGAAGTGATCACGTCTAATCAGTGTTAGTGTTAGTAAAAAACATCATAACATTTATATATGCCATTTTTCTTTTATTTATATTAATTAAAAATCCTTCAGAATATTTGGATGGATTTATGTTTTTAAAAAAATTGTTCAAATGTATTTAAACATTTTTGTTTCTGAAATACAACAAGACATGACATTTAGTACCAGTCAAATGTTTGGACACACATACTGTACTGATTTTTTTTTACTATTATTCTAAAAATCTGGGAAATATTAATAATAAAGTCATCAAACCTTTTAATCAAATGAGGAGTTATCAAGAAAAATTTGTTAAAAATTCAAATGAAATGAAGACTCTTATTTTAAATCAGTGATATAGTTTTTATTAGTATTTTTAAATAGATTTTATGTTTATGTTTTCTATTTTCGTTTTCATTTCAGGTAAAGTTTTAGTAATTTTGTAATGTGTTTTTGTCATTTTTATGTACGTTTTTTAAAAATAAATGTCTATATAGTTTTTATTAATTTTTATTTAATTTTTATTTTTTATTTTTAAGTACATCAAGTTATAAATTTAAAATTAGAAACGTTTTATAAATAAAAAGATGAAAGTTCAAATAAAAACGAGAAATGTTGGCAACTTTTTATATTTTATTTTCTTTCAGTTAATGTTTATTTTATTTCAAATAACGAGAATGTTTATTATGATTTTAGTTTTAGTTTCAGTTATATTAATATCCCTGTTTTAAATTCACAAAATATATATTTTTTTCATTATTTACTCATCTTCATGTCGTTCCAAACGTTGGAATGGCTGATGTTTTTTTTCAATGTTGTTTTGAACATTCTTCAAAATATCTTCTTTTATGTTCCACAGAAGCAAGAAAGTCTAGAACGACATAAGGGTGAGTAAATGATGACAGAACAATCCCTCTAAGATCATTAAAAACTTAAATTGAGTCCAATCTTTTGACAGATATTACATCTCAAAGATGGATTGTTTGCTGTCCCTAAAGTTCAGTGCTGCATCCAGTTCATTCCTCGACATCATTTCCCTGTTTGCAGCTCTGCTTATCTGCTGGCGTTCAGTGGTTTGATGGTTAGCATGATGGGCTTCTCGGGCAGTAAGATGAGCTCAAATGTGCTCCTGATCTCCACCTGCCTCTGCTTCTCAAACCTGAAGTTCTCCAGCATCTATCAAGATGACAAAACCACGTTAAATCACGTTAAATCAAAAATCAGCCCAACGTTATTTAGCCACTTAAGAGGATATGATGTTCCTCACTTTAGAAATGCACATACATGAATAAGGAAGAGCTGCATCTCTGTCTCGGCGATCCTGCGGCCCAAACACTGGCGTGGGCCGAACCCGAAGCTCAGGCTCTTGAAGTAGTGGCTCTGGGATCTGACCCAGCGAGAGGGACGGTACTGCTCTGGGTGCGGGAAGACCCGATGATCACGACCCATAGCGTACAGACCCAGCTGAACTAAAGTCTGATCCAGACAGACATGAGAACAGTTGTTTTGTGTCCAGTTTGTATTGAATGAATTCAGTAATTTCTTTAAATTCACACTCACCCCAGCTGGAATGTGGTAGTTTTGAAGGACGATGTCTTCAGTGATGTATCTTTGTAGACTCACTGCTACAGGATGTAACCTTCAAAAGAAATTATATGATTTTATACACATGGTAAAGCCAAATGCTAGTCATATTTATTCTTTTGTTTCTGGGTGTTTCTTTGCCACTTTGTACAAGAAAAAGCTTAATTGATAAAGTTTAATTGGTCAGTATTTTTGCTTGTGGTCAAACTGACATCATTGTAATTTGTGTAAATACTGACAAATCAATTTCACACATTAAAGGGGTCATGAACTGAGAAATCAAATTTTCCTTGAGCTTTTGACATAAGAGGTCATTATACTATAAGAAGATCCTGTAAGTTTCAGAACTGAATACTTCCTTGTTAGTCCAAAAACAGCTTTTATTGTAATTAAGCCCAGCAAATGACTCGTTGTGGAATCGTTGTGCTATCTATCATAGATAGGTGAAAGACCGCCTCTGCAGAAGATCAACGACTACTTTATCATTGCAACTTTGGCCCCGCCCACTGGCATGTTAGTGAGATGACGAGGAGAGAAAAGAGATACAGGATCACTGCACTAAAAATAACAAAAGGATCCCAATCCTAGGAATATGGTTATTTATTTTCAACAATGTGAATGTCTCAGTTGAGCATTATTTATTTGTATTCGGCACATTTCACTGTGGATTCTTTGGTAAATCAGTTGCAATTTCGGCGCAGGCTTTGCAAACAGACTTTTACGATATGGACTTGACAGGAATGCGACAACACATAAGTAACTGTTAATTCTAATGCCTGATCTGTGACCAGTGATTTCTGATATGTAATGATTCATGTACAGTCAGATGTGTCAGTAAATCAAACCAGTGACTAAACAGTCAACTTCACATTGTTTCTCTTAGTAGGATGAAAATAATCAACTATTTAAACTATGATTAAATTATATATAGAAAGAGATCAGAAAAGGCTCCCTTTACAATCACTGGAGCCGTCAATCAAACAGCGTGAGTTTATCAGTGACTGAGTTCTGGACTCGTGCCAAAACTCCTGTTATAATCAACGAATTTCTTATTTACATTGTGTTTGCACTGTTAGTTATGATGAAAGCATTCGTTAGTGTGCAGAAATCGTGTTGCAATGACGAGATCGCTGCATTCATGAGCTCAACATGCTCATCACAGCAACCTTTCATGCCACGATCTGAATATAATGCCATAGATCTAAATATAATGCTATAATCAACACTTTTCACGAACAGTTAACCTTGAGAGCTGTAATAGTAAAAACGTTCTAAAAGTTTTCGAGAGTTCCACATGTAATACTAGCTATTTCATATGCAAAGATGTCAGCCAATCACAGCAGTGGGCGATTACACTGACGTCTCACAGCAGACACGCCCCTTCAAATAGAGTGTTCAAATCAGAGGCTAAAATCAGGGTAGGAAAATGCCTTTTACAGTAGTTCTAAATGATGACAATATATATACACACACACATACTGGGTAGTAACGGATTATTTGTAATCTGGATTACGTAATCAGATTCCAAAAATGAAGTACTTATAATTGGATTATATTACATTTTAAATTACTTGTAATTACACTACAGTTACACTTTTAATGATTACATGATTACATATTCACACAATCTTAGAAAATTATTCATAATTTATTGATTCTCCCCAATTCTTCTCTTTATCTTTTTAATTTTCCTTTCTAAAAAAGCCTATTACTTATAATACTGTATGTTTAGAAAGTCTCCTAGACTTGTGGAATTGCACACACCAGCCACTAGTAAAGTGGCTGTAAGTGGCTTTAACCTTGAACAAAAAGATTTAATAAAAATCAACCCCTGAAAAATAGTTCAAATAGTCCTGTTCAAGTCCCTATACTTGAACAGAAAGGTATTTTATGTTGTGATATCTTTGAGGGAACTGTTTATATACCTCAAAGTTTCCTTCAGGGCTCCTTTAAGCAGAGGAACCAACTTGAGCATCTGCACCACGTCTCCTTCAGAGGCGATACGAGCAGCCGAGATTTCCGCCCGGATCTCCTCCTGCAGGTCTGGGTGTCGGGCCAACTCATAGAGCGTCCATATCAGTGTGATAGACGTCTGACACACAAAAATACAGAAAATATCCCAATACATCAACCTTGAAAACATTTCTATTCTGTTCATATTCTGTAATGGTGTACAAAAAATGAAAATATATAATCAGTTACTCAGTCATGTCTTTCTCTTACTTCTGTGAAACACAAAAGAAGATATTTTCAAGAATGTTTTTGTCCATACAGTGAAAGTCAATGGGGTCCAAAATAAACAGCACTGGACCCCACTGAATTTCCTTACATGGACAAAACATTCCTTAAATTATCTTCTTTTGTGTTCTGCAGAAGAAAGTCATAGAGGTGTGGAACGACATGTGGGTAAGTAAATTATGCCATTTTTATTTCTAGATTAACTATTCCTCTAGCGTTGATTAAGAAGAATCGTACCGTGTCGACCCCTCCAGCCATCAGCTCCGTCACACTGGCCTTTATGTCCTCGATGGACAGTTTGTCCAGCATTAGAAGGCTAGCCAGCACACCAGGATACTTCCCGCTGGCTTCTGGATCTTTCCTCAACTGTCTGTAGATATTCTGGATACATCGGTCAGCTTTGGAAAAACCACATTGAGATGAAAAATCAGTGGAATTTTTAAGAGGAAAGGCCGCAATATACTTAAAAGTAAAATCGAAGAACTGGCATGATGTAATTTCGAACAAAATCAGGCCAAAATTAAGGGTGCAGGTGCACTTAGGGCGGGTCCGAATCAACTTTTGCTAGTTTAACGACATAAAAATCGGTCGGCGCACCCGGCGCATGGTCCAAAAGGGTTGTACCTAGTCTCTTAATGAGTCGTGGGTGTGTTTTGGGTGTAACATGCAATAAACCAATCAGAGTCTCATCTCCCATTCCCTTTAAAAGCCAGTTGCGCTTGCACCATGGCGGATTCGCTATTTACATGGCAGAATTTGTGAGCGGAAAGACTGAATGCTTCTCAAGAGAGGAATCCTTTTATTTTTAATATTTAAAAATGTTTGTGTGCTGCTGCGTGTCCCTGTGTGTGTAATAAGCAGAGTGTACGCGCGTTGTGCACCCGCCTATAGCCGCCTATATTACTAAAGCGCCCTTTAAATAACACAAAAGATACTGAGCTATTGACTTTAGACCAGGTTTTTGTTGGTCAATGCTGTTTTCTGTTGCCTCAAAATAGCAACGCGCCAACAATGCGTCTGAACACACCTTGTTTTCAGACCAGCACGCCCATGGGTGAACAGATGGGCGTGAGTGCATTTGCTATTTAAACAATGTGGCGCTAGACGTGAAAATGATAACTGCATAAGGCTGAAACTAGCAAAAAACACTTGCTTCGCATTGCGCCGGGTGTATGATAGGGCCCCAAGTTACTTTCGAGTTCGTTTTGGGAGTCCGAAACAGAACTTTCCAGAAACGTTCACTCCGGCTGGTAAACACATTCGAACTCCCATTGGCACATGTATGATGATGTAATAGGTAGGTGTGGCTCTGAGGATCCGCCGCCTTTGACGTGGAAATCTTCTCTGGTTCATTTCTTCTGTTCAGTCTGTCGAGGTCGGACGTTCGCGAGTAAAAACATGAACATACGAGCCGCTTTATAGTAGAAAATGAAGTTGTAATTCTAATTGACACTGACACTGTTTTTTCATGTTTAACTCTTTCCCTGCCAGCGTTTTTGAAGTTGCCAGCCACCACCAGCATTTTTGATCATTTTCACAAAATGTTTATGGCCCCAGAATATTTTGTTGTATGAATATACAATATATAAAAAGAAAGAACAGACTCTCCCCAGACAGCAACATAGTGTACATGTGGATTCCACGCGTACCAGATGTGGGCCGGATCTGGATCGACACTATATTACTGTCTGGGTCAGCTTTGAAACAAAAAAACCCATTTTATTCTAGCTTCAT
Organism: Coreius guichenoti; assembly: GCA_039654105.1. Taxonomy (NCBI): domain Eukaryota; kingdom Metazoa; phylum Chordata; class Actinopteri; order Cypriniformes; family Gobionidae; genus Coreius; species Coreius guichenoti. Next base: position 22,453,292 of record CM077191.1, read on the forward strand.
GCATTCCTTTTTTGTCAACACTTGAATGTGGGTAAGTTTAATAAAAAAAGCAACATTTTGAGCAAAAAGCTGAGAAAATCATGTTTTTGTCAAAGACTACATACAGATCGGATTCAGAATGATGATCAAAACACAGATGGAGTAGATCGAGTCCATCAACACCCCCAAAGCTCCTATAGCTCATCCTGGGTCGACATATGCATATATATATACATATGCATCTGATTACATATGATATTGCTTGTTTCTGCTTCTTCTTCACATGTGTTTTGATCTGGAGATTGAGTACTTGTTCAGAAGATGTGTAATAGGGCCCCCTACCACATAACAGTGAAAACACTGAAATTTCCGTCAATGGCAGGGAAGTGTTGACTCACAAATTACGGAAATTTCCGTCAATGCCGGGGAAAGATTTAAGCTGCTTGCTTTAAAGCAATCTATTGATTAAAGTGCTATATAAATAAACATGACATGAATTTACTAGAGTGCCAAATTGCAGCGCTCATGCAAACATCCACATCGCTATTTTCTCAACTGCTGTTTTCTCACCGCTGTCATTTTTGTTGTTTATTTTGTTGTTGAAAGGAAAGCACGCAGCACATATTTACATATTCATCTAAACGTCACTCTCAGTAGCATGGATGGCATCGGGATGTTTGCTAACAGTATAACGGTGGTCATGTGTTTCGAAATTCTTTTTACCCCTAAGCGAAGAACTTCACAGTGAGTATATGCCTGAAGTGTTTCCCGGCAAAAAGACCAGCATGAATTTTATTCTATGCAACCAGTGTCGTGTTACCCTGGTTAAAGATGCCGTCCCAGGCCTCCACATGGTCCTTCCAGATTTTGGCCCCCATGCGGCGGAGCAGGGCCGGAGGGAGGTACAGCATGGGCGAGGTGGTCTTGAACATGAGGGTGATGCAGTCGATGAAGTGCTGGGAGTCTGGATCAATGTAGTCCAACAGCAGACCCAAACGCTCGCCGTACAACACAGCACTCACGGCTGAGAGAAACACACAGAGTTTTCAGTTTTGGGTGAAATATCCCTGTAAAAATCATTTGTAACTTTGGTCAAAAACCAGTTAAATTAATGTAGAGTATGTAAAAAAAGAAACATTTGCTAAACATTTTGGCAACAGTATCGTGTCATCATATATAACTTTGTTTTATCACTTTCTTGTATACATTTCTCTTATGCAGGATGCAATTTTTTTTTTAATATTTGAAAAAAAAAAGAAATAAACTGCTGTCTCAGATCATGATTTGGTTTATTAAGTATGGAAAAAGCCTTGTTTTATTCGCTAGTTGCAGTGGAAAAAATTCAGCTGTTAAACTTTACACATTAAGTGTGTTTAATTATTATTATTATTATTATTATTAATATTAGTAGAAGTAGTAGTAGTATATAAATAGTATTGTATTATGTATTATTAAATATTATATGTGAGAGAGGGAGAGTGTGTGTGTGTGTGTGTGTGAGAGAGTGAGAGAGAGAGTGTGAGTGTGTGTGTGTGTGTGAGAGAGAGAGAGAGAGAGAGAGAGAGAGAGAGAGAGAGAGAGAGAGAGAGAGAGAGAGAGAGAGAGTGAGAGGGAGAGGGAGAGGGAGAGAGTGTGTGAGAAATAATAAAAATAAAAATTTATTTAATCAACAATATAAAATAAAACAGTAATATTTTGAAATATTATTACAATTTAATATAATGTTTTTCTATTTTAATATACTTTAAAATGTTATTTATTTCTGTGATCAAAGCTGAATTTTCATCAGACATTACTCCAGTCTTCAGTGTCACACGATCCTTCAGAAATTATGAATATTAATATCAATATATTTTATTATTTTTTCACATTGCAGTGTACAGACAATTGTAATAAAACAAGAGAGTTGTGTTTGTTATTGATGGTGTCAAGCTTACATTCCAGTGCGTACTTGAAGAGTTCATGGGACAGGTCTGTGGTCCATTCATTTTGTCCACTCCTCTCAATCTTTTTATAGACACGAGCCACAAAGTCCTGCCCGACCTCATCCAGGAGCGGCACGAAGTTCCCCTGCACCTTTGGAGAAATCACCTCCTTGTTTAGAACGATCCTATTAGATTTCCAGTCCTCTCCATCTCTGCAGGAACAAATCAATATCTTTTACCATTCCAGTAAACGTGGTTATAGCAGATCTGGAAAGACGCTGCCTACTTTAGCAGGACGCCATATTTGCGGTTCCTGTAGTCCCTGTAGGAGGTCCACGCTTCCACCCGGAGTCTCTTGGGATAATGACCCTCAGCTTTGAACAGGATAGCAGCATCTTCAGGCTTGATGATGTTCACACTCTCGTAGTATCCAACTTTTTCCCTGTTCAAATGTATTGTGCAAATATGTGCATGATATAATGTTATAATATGTTCAGATGTTTCTGTACGAGGGTCAGTCGCGTCACCCTCATTTTATTAGAATTAAAGGCTATTCAAGTTTTAAATATAAAATTAAATTTAAATTTAAATGAATATAAATTAGAATATATTCATGCATACATAAATTACTTTAAAGGGATAATGTATATGTATTTTTACACCACCGCACATACATAAATACTGTATTTGAAGGGTTCATGGGAACCTGTTCATCACCAAAGAGGTAAATTAAAGGGATAGTTCACCCAAAAATGAAATTTTTAGTACAATCAACTTGGATGTTTAAGTCATTTCAACTTAAATTACATCAAAATTTACTTTAAAAAATAAGTTGACTCTTATAAAAAAAAAAAGTTGAAAATTGTTTAACTTATTCTGATGAGTTAAAGCACCATAAAAACATATGTTGTCATAACTTATCGATCATATAATTTTTACAGTATACTGCAGCACTTTTTCTATACTATGGAAGTCAATGGGGACCAGCACATTTTTGAGGGTGAGTAAATGACAAAATTTTATTTTTGGGTGAACTATCCCTTTAATACACCTCTTTGATGATGAACAGGTTCCCATAAACCCTTGAGAGACAGAATATTATGCAACAATTTCTAAATTAAAAGTCTTTTTTTATGTATACATTTGTGCTTATACATACATATGTGCGGTGGTGTAAAAATGTTTAGGTGACATAAATGATTGTAAAATGAAAAAAGACATAAGGACAATTTTTTATGATTATTTCTGTAAAAAAATAAATAAGCAAAAGGTTTTGCGCACCCAATAAGTCTGGTGTAACCAATATGCAAGTAGCCATTTTTGTTGTCATGTGACAAAATAAAATGCATGTCAAGGTCTGTATGGTTTATTATTATTATTTTAAATATCCAATAGTTTTACCTTTTTAAAGGCACGTTTTGTTTAGGTCAAATGGAATAACCCTAAGAAATCTTTTTGATATTCATGAGTCAATTTTTTTATATTTGTACCTTGAAAAAATGTCTGACAAAACAGCAATTTTTAAGGTATTTTCATACTTTTTATGTCATTAAACACATTTTTGTAGTATAACAATTAATATAAATACAATGATTAAAATTCTTTTTGACCGGCTTTGACCAATAGATTTCTATGACCAGTTGTCTGTGATTACTGGAAAAAAAATATTTGAGAAAAAAACTAATCTCAAAGAAATCTAAATGTGCATGACTTTGTATTTTTTTAGTGCTGGGCAATCGATTAATCATGATTAATCGCATCCAAAATAAAAGTTTGTGTTTACATAATATATGTGTTTACTGTGTATAATTATTATGTATATATTAATACACACACATGCATGTATATATTTAAGAAAAACGTTATATTTATATATTTATAAGATAAATTATATAAATATATATACAGTTTATACATGCAAATATTTCTTAAATATATACATGAAGGAGTGTGTATTTATATATACATAATAATTATACACAGTACACACACATATATTATGTAAACAAACTTTTATTTTGGATGCGATTAATCGCGATTAATAGTTTGACAGCCCTCATTTTTTTTTATTAATTTCTATGAATTTTTAAGGCCTGGAAATCAAATTTTTCCTGAAATACCCAGATGTCCATGGAAAACCTGTATATGGCACAGACTATTAGTTGTTAAAAAAAAGTGTCGTTTTACCTGTAAATGGGACCAAACATATTGAAATTGTGCACCATAATCCGGTGGATATTCCTGAGGCCATCCATTTTCCAGAATGTGTAGAGACTCGCCACACTGTTCTTCCATAGTCCAGGAATCTCACTGAAGGGCCGTACGGTAGAGCTGTCCTTTCGGACTACAGGTACTCGTCCTGTGTGTGTCGTCCTGACCTGCGGCAGGTGCTTCAGTGTGGACAGACACTGAGCCAGACGGGCCCTCAGACTCCAGCGGTCCATCACACCCTCTCTCTGCCTCTCTCTGGCGCTCCTCTCTCTCACAGTCTCATGGAAAGCAGCTGTTTGCTTTAATATGACTTCCCACTTCACTCTTCAAGGATGACGGTCATCAAGTGTGCTCAGGACATATGCAAAGAGACCACCCCAAATTTTCTGGGACATTCATCAGATGTGGAGCCCCCTACTGGCTATTATTGAGGGCCTTATTGTGATGAGATTCTTCTTATTTTCTATTCTTTTCAAGTATATATATATATATATATATATATATATATACATACACACACACACTACTAGTCAAAAGTTTGGAAACATTAAGGTTTTTTAGTGTTTTTGAAAGAAGTCTCTTCTCACCAAGGCTGCATTTATTTGATCAAAAATACAGCAAAAACAGTAATATTGTGAAATATTTTTACAATTTAAAATAACTTTTTTCTATTTGAATATATTTTAAAATGCAATTTATTTCTGTGATTCAAAAGTGAATTTTCAGCATCATTACTCCAGTCTTCAGTGTCACATGATCCTTCAGAAATTATTCTAATATGATGAATATGATGATTTGCTGCTCAAGAAACATTTATTATTATTATCAATGTTGAAAACAGTTGCGTACAAATTTTTTTTCAGGATTATTTAATGAATAGAAAGTTCAAAAGAACAGCATTTATCTGAAATATAAAGCTTTTGTAACATTATAAATGTCTATACTGTCACTTGATCAATTTAATGCATCCTTGCTGAATAAATGTATTAATTTCTTTAAGCTTCTTACTAAAATTCTTACCGACCCAAAACTTTTGAACGGTCGTACAATGTTACAAAAGCTTTCTGTTTCAGATAAATACTGTTCTTTTGAACTTTCTATTCATCAAAAAATCTTAAAAAAAAAATTTTACACAACTGCTTTCAACATTGATAATAATCAGAAATGTTTCTTGAGCATCAAATCATCATATCAGAATGATTTCTGAAGGATCATGTGACACTGAAGACTGGAGTAATGATGCTCAAAATTCAGCTTTGAATCACGGAAATAAATGACATTTTAAAATATATTCAAATAGAAAAAAAGTTATTTTACATTTTAATAATATTTCACAATATTACAGCTTTTTTTGTATTTTTAATAACATAAATGCAGCCTTGGTGAGCAGAAGAGACTTCTTTAAAAACTTTAAGATTAAAAAATCTTACCGTTCTCAAACTTTTGACCGGTAGTGTATATTTTTTAATTTATTTTTTATTTATGTATTTATTATAATTTTTAATAGGGTTCTTCTGATGTCCTTGGCCTTTTATATTTCTGCAAAATGTAATAAAAAGATATAATAGTAATAATAAAAATATAAATTTTCTAGGACCCTCTCACCCAAAATCTGTGTGTGTAATTTTTTTTTTTATATTTATGTTATGTTATTTAATATGTATTTATTTTTAAGAATAAATTCTGTGAAAAACAGACAATTTTGGGATCGGTAGATTATTTTTAATGTTTTGAAAAAAGTTGCATTTATTTGATCAAAAATAGTAAAAACAGCAATATTGCGGGGGTGGGGGGGGATCTATTTAACATATTTTACATGTAAATCATTCAAAAGTGCTAATTCATATATTGTGTATATATTATGTATATATATATATATAATTTATTCTGTTATTATATATATATATAATTAATATGTATCTATAAATACACACACATGTATATATTTAAGAAATATTTGCATGTATATACTGTATATATATTTATATAATTTATATTATACATAAATATTTTATATATATATATATATAAATAAATATAAATATATACAACAGTGTGTGTGTATTTATATATACATAATAATTATACACAGTACACACACATATTATGTAAACAAACTTTTATTTTGGATGCGATTAATCGATTTGACAGCATACTTTTGTTAGATGCGCCTTCACATAATATATATATATATATCCTAGAAAAAGTATATTTTTATTACTATTACATCTTTTTATTACATTTTGCAGAAATATAAAACGCCAAGGACATCAGAAGAACCCTATTAAATTATAAATTAATAATAAAATAAATTCAATAAATAAATCATAATAATAAATACATTTAAAATTAATTGGTTTGACATATATACTATATATATATATATATATTTTGTTGAATACTCAATCAAGTGAACAAATATACACTGAAATGCTCATAGTGGAATAAACTTGTTGTTATGTTTTCTGTATAAATAGTTGTACAAGGGCACCAAATATATGGGGGTCAAAGGTCGAGAGACAGTCAGCCTTGGACAAGACAACGATTCCTCCCATAAACACAAACCTCAAGGATGTTGCTAAGTGTGTGTGCAATGATCCAAGACTCACCGGACCAGTAGAATATACATTTATTAGAAAATATATTTTCGTGATGTCGAGACAAGTCAGTCATAAACAGATTTTGAATCAACAATCTATTGTGTAAATACATAAATTGAAATGCTTGTAATAAATAATTAAACAACAACAACAACAACAACACTGACACACCAGGAAGTGAAATGCTTTGTATGCATTCACAATCAAATGTATTAAGTTAAGCCCTATATTTAAACATTCACAGTGTAAATCTTAAATTCTTTACAAAGGCCTCTGATCAGTTGAAAGCACTTCAAACGAAAACATTATAAATCATGTCATGTTTTCTTGAGGTGTTTGATGAGAGTCTCTAGCTTCATGGCGGTGTTCAGGTCTCCCTGTACTCTCAGTTTGCCGCTGCTGTAGGCGGCAAACGGTCGCAGGCCGCCCTGGAACATGGCCAGCAGATCCTGCTCGCTCATGCTCAGAGAAACATCCGGCTCTCTCGGCAGGACACCCACACCACACGCTCCACGTCCTGAACACAGACACAGTGAACCGCTGAGGCAGCATTCAGGGGATTTCACTACAATGCACAAACGGTCTAGAGACCATTCCCAAATGGGGTAGTCAATCCAAATCTTAATACATGGTTATTAACTTTCTCTGCATGTAATCATATACTTTGTGTATGAGTAGCATGATTACCACAGTGTAGAAATGCATTTCTTGTACTCTTTTTCTAGGCAACCAGATAATAATAATTATAATAATTAATTTATTACATTTATATAGCGCTTTTCTGGGTACTCAAAGCGCTTTACATATAGAAGGGGGGAATCTCCTCAACCACCACCAATGTGCAGCATCCACCTGGATGATGCGACGGCAGCCATATTGCGCCAGAACGCCCACCACACACCAGCTTATGGTGGAGAGGAGACAGAGTGATGAAGCCCCTCAGGATAGGGGGATGATTAGGAGGCCATGATGATGGACATGATGTCGGGGTTACACCCGTACTCTTTTTTCCGAAGGACATCCTGGGATTTTTCTTTATGACCACAGAAAGTCAGGACCTCGGTTTAACGTCTCATCCGAAGGACGGTGCTCTTTGACAGTATAGTGTCCCCATCACTATACTGGGGCGTTAGGACCCACACAGACCACAGGGTGAGCACCCCCTGCTGGCCTCACTAACACCTCTTCCAGCAGCAACCTGGTTTTTCCTAGAAGGTCTCCCATCCAGGTACTGACCAGGCTCAGCCCTGCTTAGCTTTAGTGGGAAACCAGTCTTGGGCTACAGGGTGATATGGCTGCTGGCATTATACAGATATTCACCATTCAATAATCTTACCTGATGTTTCAAGTAGTAACACATCTGCCTCAGTGTTATTTTAGTTTATATTTTAGCATTATAGTTTTAATTAATAATATTTGTATCTCAAAATCATAGTCACTGCTGAAAAGGGTTCAAATATGCAAAAGATGCTGAAGAATTTGGAAGAATTATGGATTTTTCTGAAGAACGTTGGACAGTTTAACTGCTCAGGACAAACAAGGGACTCAAGAACAACCATCACAAAACAAAAAACAGCCGTGGATCATCCAGGGAACGACACACAGTATTAAGAATCAAGGGTTCATAAACTTTTGAACAGGGTCATTTTTATAAATTCAGCTCTTTTTTTGTCTTGTTGACTATATGTAAACATCGTTTATGTAAAATATCTTATTCAGGACAGTACTAAATAAAAAATAACATGCATTTTGTATGATCCCTCTTATTTTGTTCAAATTAGTCACATTTTCACAGATTCTGCAAGGGGTGTGTAAACTTTTGAGCAAGACTGTATATATATATACACACACACACACACACAACTTATGTTAGATGCGATTAATCGCAAATAATCAATTTGACAGCACTAATTTCATGTGCTTTTATCGTTTTAGTTTTTTAAAAAAGGTTTATAGGTTTGATTTATTTTTATTTCAGTTTTAGATTTTATTTCCAGTTAATAATTTTAGTGCTTCAACTTAAACTTATTTCAGTTTAATGCCAAGGCAACTTTTTACGTTTTTCAGCTAATATTTATATTTTACTTTATTTCAACTTTATTTCAATTTACAGAAATATTTTTAATAGTTTTAGTTTGTTAACGATAATAACCCTGATCTGCCTCCGACTTATTTGTGTTTTTCCCCTAATTTTTTAATGACTAATAGTAGAGTAGCAACAGGAAATTATAGTAGAAAGGATTTCAGAGATGTTGCAAGCCAGGCTCGAAACCGAATCATCAAATGAGCATCATCACTAAGCCACAGCTCCGTCCTGATATTTCTCCAAAATAGGTTTAGAATACCAATAGCAGGCACTACACCAGCTGTAGGCAGTGAAATAGCATTGGTAAATGGGCTTTTTCTGGTTTATATATACAGCGACAAAATCGCTGGTGGTGTGAACGGGGCTTCAGTCTTACCTTGTGTCAGGTCCACATAGTAGTTGTTGGTCTGTCCAGAGTCAGTGGTGATCTGAAAGTGGTAACAGGCTCCCACCTGATGAACCAGCTCATCTGACAGCACTGATCTGACCTCATCCATCAGTCCATCCACACTGCTGACACTCACAGCTGAAACTGAACGCAGCTCATCTGCGAAGCTCACTGTATCTGGAAGGAACCACAAAATGGGATTTTTTATTATGATGGCTTAAAAACATTTCATCATAGGTGAATTTACATTTAGCCATACGGCAGATGATTTTATAATTCTGAATAAATCAGGCAATGTCATGGTCATCTTTAACTCGGAGGACCCCTTTCCTATTTCCTGCTCATTGTGGATCTCACAGTAGGCCACACAGTCCTGAAGGTTTTATATTATTTTTTATATATATGTCAGCGCTGGTTTCATCATTCTTTGCCTCCTCAGGTGTAAATCACAACATTATTCATGATCATTCACACCTTCGCATACAGGCTTTGTAAAGAAAAAGTGTCTTACAAAATGTAAATCAATATATTGTTTTATGTGAATGAGTAGGCACAATGATTCTCACATCAGTTTAAAGCAAAAACTCTAGGCAACAACACCCATTAGTCAAAAGTCTTGTGGACCCATATCTATTGTGTGTTTTGTGGCCTTAATTCAGTGACTTACATTTTTTGTTTTTTCAAAAACCACGCATAAACATTATTCTCTCAAAAATACAAGCATGTACATACATGTTGCTCACCTATTATGGTAGCCCAGTTTGTGCTGAATACAGTGTATTACACTTTTGCCATAAGCAACTGAAAAAAGCACAAATGTCAGAGCATGTCAAAACTTCTAAAGGGCCCCAAAACTGTTAAAGAGTTAAAAGACTATAATTGAAAAATGTATAGCCTATATTATATATAAAGTTCAACCTGCCAAATTTGCTAGTAGGAGTGACTGTGTTACACGCCACTGCTGAAATACATCCGCATTTAGCGGGTTGGCGAGTGTTAATGTCGAACCCTGTACATAAGACAATAACCTTACCTTATAACTTCAGATACCTTTTACATTTCAGAGAAGACTTTGTCAAACCAACATTCAAAGTTAGTCTTGACGTTTCTAACTTCAGAATCCAACCATATTTTTTTTTTTCGATATTAATCTTTTTGATGATTTTTGTATGTTCATGAATATGCGGAGGATTCTAACATCACCTTGACTGCATTGAGACGCAGCAGTCTGGCTCAGGAAATGCATTGCAAGCTGCTGTATGGGTCCGGTGAGACCTTCCAGCCCTGGGACAGAGGGGGGCATAATTAAGGGCCCAGAGTGACCCCCGTCTGGTTCCCGGAGCACACCCTCCAGGATAAGCTCCACACGGTCCACCTCCAGCCCCCATGGCTTCGTCATCTCATTCATATCCATCTGCATCACACAAGCAAAAAAGCTTAATCTTAAAAAAGAAAAAAAAATTCACGGAATTCAGTGGTTAAAAGTGTAATATTTCTTTGATGTCTCTCACCCCGAGATGTTCCCCTAGTTTGATTCTCTCTGTCTGTATCTCCCTCAGGGTCTTTTTGCTCAAGGTCTGCATCATGGCATTCTGTGCAGTGAGACGGGTGGAGGCATTCAGATCCTGCACGGCCACCACTGACATCACTGGACTCCAGATCCGGAACTGGATATCCGCTCCAACTGACACCAGACCACCGTCTTTGGTGGTTACCTTTTGGCAGAAAAAGTGTGGGAATGTCAAAATACTTGCTATATACAAAGATGAGTTTTTAAAAAAGCATTGTTTTTTTCATTTGACCTTGCATGGTGGGACGTTAAAGGCTCTGGTCCGCAGGTCAACTCTCTGCCACTGATCAATCAAGGGCAGAACCAGAACCACTCCTGGGCCTTTAGGAGGACGGATCCGACCCAGGCGAAAAACAACTATCCTCTCATAGTTTGGTACAACCTGAAAATAATACTGTATATTTAATAAGTGCTTAACAAAGACTAAAACTCTGCTAATAATGTGCTTAGAACGGACCTTTAGGACAAACCATCCAGATATGGGAAAAGTTATGAAAGTAAGCAGGAAAACCAGGAATGTAACGATCAGGTTGCAAATCCAGGACAACAATCCTTGAGTTTTATCTGAAATAAAGAACACAAACACACACATATATATATACCGGTCAAAAGTTTGGAAACATTACTAGTTTTAATGTTTTTGAAAGAAGTCTTTTATGCTCATAAATATATAAATAATAAATAATAAATATTATTACAATTTAAAATTTGAATATTCTTTAAAATGTAATTTATTTCTGTGATGCAAAGCTGAATTTTCAGCATCATCCATCATCCGGACTTAAGTGTCACATGATCCTTCAGAAATCATTCTAATATGCTGATTTATTATCAATGTTGGAAACAGTTGCTGCTTAATATTTTTTGGAACCTATGATACTTTTTTCAGGATTCAGCATTTATTCAAAATAGAAATCTACAATATAATTCTTCACCATCAATTTGTATTCAATTAAACTTTTTCAAAAAAAAAAGAAAAAAAAAATGACTGACCCCAAACTTTTTAACAGTAGTGTATATTGTTACAAAAGATTTCTATTTTAAATAAATGCTGTTTTAACTTTTTTATTAATCAAAGAATCCTGAAAAAAGTATCACATGATATAAAAAAGTATTAAGCTGCACAACTGTTACCAACATTGATAATAAATCATCATATTAGAATGATTTCTGAAGGATCATGTGACACTGAAGACTGGATTAATGATGCTTAAAATTCAGCTTTGCATCACAGAAATAAGTTACATGTTAAAGTATATTACAATGGAAAACCATTAATTATCATATTTACTTATGTGCAGCATAGTTACTATAACGCAGACTGAATACCTGTGAAGTCGTTTTGAGAGACTTTAGGGACATAATCAAATGAATGTCCTCTCTGATCATAATGAGTGTGAGTGAATTCAGCATGAGATGAAAACAGTCCAGGATTATCACTGTACAACTGATCTCTCTGCGACAGACACTGATACTCATAACCCGAAGACTTCCCGAACATCGTCATGCCGTGTCAGAATAGATCTCGCTCCCTCCGTGATGACTATGATCGTTTATTAATGTTAAAAAAAGGCTTTTTTACCGTCAGTGCATGAACAGTCAAAACAAGAAGCACTTCCGCGTTTTGCGACGTCTACCGTGACGTCATGTGCTGAGGGCCAATGCAACGGCGCCCTCTATAGTAACGGAAGTGACATGCATCGTGTTTGGAAAGGTAATGTGATGATTTTTTTATTAGTATGGAAAATTATGTTATTTCAATATCAATTGTAGTGTATCCACCTTTTTTCTAACGAGCCTACTGCGTTTTAGATTATGGGGGGCAGTTTGACTGAATGAGCTGTAAAATTCACTTCATGTTCTCATATTAAGAATTCAATAGAACGCTTAGTATTTTAGGGCCCTATTTTAACGATCTGAGCGCATGGCGCAGGTGCACTTAGGGCGTGTCCGAATCCACTTTTGCTAGTTTAACAACAGAAAGGTGTTTTGGGCATAACGTGCAATAAACCAATCAAAGCCTCATCTCCCATTCCCTTTAAAAGCCAGTTGCGCTTGCACCATGGCGGATTCGCTAATTACAGAATTTGCAAGCGGACAGACTGAACGCTTCTCCAGAGAGGAATCCTTTAATTTTTAATATTTAAAATGTTTCTGTGCTGCTGCGCATCCCTGTGTGTGTAATGAGCAGAGTGTATGCGCGTTGTTCACCCACCTATATACGCATATTACTAACGTGCCCTTTAAATAACACAAAAAATACTGCACTATTGACTTTAGACCAGGTTTTTGTTGGTCAATGGCGCAGTCGTTTTCAGTTACCTCAAAATAGCAACACGCCAGCAATGCGCCTGACCACACCTCATTTTCAGACCAGCATGCCCATGGGCGAACGGATGGGCGCGAGTGCATTTGGTTTTTAAACAACATGGTGCTGGACGTGAAAATGATAACTGCGTCAGGCTGAAACTAGCAAAAAACACTTTGCACCGGGTGTATGATAGGGCCCTAAGTTATTTTCAATATCAATTGTAGTGTATCCACCTTTTTCCTAACGAGCCTACTGCGTTCGTTTTGATTATGGGAGGTAGTTTGATTGAATGAGCTGTAAAATTCCCTTCATGTTCTCATATTCAGACTTCAAGAGAACGCTTGGTATTTTAATGTGATGTGGTATTATATACAAACCCGATTCCAAAAAAGTTGGGACACTGTACAAATTGTGAATAAAAACAGAATGCAATGATGTGGAAGTTTCAAATTTCAATATTTTATTCAGAATACATCATAGATGACATATTAAATGTTTAAACTGAGAAAATGTATCATTTTAAGGGAAAAATAAGTTGATTTTAAATTTCATGGCATCAACACATCTCAAAAAAGTTGGGACAAGGCCATGTTTACCACTGTGTGGCATCCCCTCTTCTTTTTATAACAGTCTGCAAACGTCTGGGGACTGAGGAGACAAGTTGCTCAAGTTTAGGAATAGGAATGTTGTCCCATTCTTGTCTAATACAGGCTTCTAGTTGCTCAACTGTCTTAGGTCTTCTTTGTCGCATCTTCCTCTTTATGATGCCCCAAATGTTTTCTATGGGTGAAAGATCTGGACTGCAGGCTGGCCATTTCAGTACCCGGATCCTTCTTCTACGCAGCCATGATGTTGTAATTGATGCAGTATGTGGTCTGGCATTGTCATGTTGGAAAATGCAAGGTCTTCCCTGAAAGAGACGACGTCTGGATGGGAGCATATGTTGTTCTAGAACTTGGATATACCTTTCAGCATTGATGGTGCCTTTCCAGATGTGTAAGCTGCCCATGCCACACGCACTCATGCAACCCCATACCATCAGAGATGCAGGCTTCTGAACTGAGCGCTGATAACAACTTGGGTTGTCCTTGTCCTCTTTAGTCCGGATGACATGGCGTCCCAGTTTTCCAAAAAGAACTTCAAATTTTGATTCGTCTGACCACAGAACAGTTTTCCACTTTGCCACAGTCCATTTTAAATGAGCCTTGGCCCAGAGAAAACGCCTGCGCTTCTGGATCATGTTTAGATATGGCTTCTTTTTTGACCTATAGAGTTTTAGCCGGCAACGGCGAATGGCACGGTGGATTGTGTTCACCGACAATGTTTTCTGGAAGTATTCCTGAGCCCATGTTGTGATTTCCATTACAGTAGCATTCCTGTATGTGATGCAGTGCCGTCTAAGGGCCCGAAGATCACGGGCATCCAGTATGGTTTTCCGGCCTTGACCCTTACGCACAGAGATTGTTCCAGATTCTCTGAATCTTTGGATGATATTATGCACTGTAGATGATGATAACTTCAAACTCTTTGCAATTTTTCTCTGAGAAACTCCTTTCTGATATTGCTCCACTATTTTTCGCCGCAGCATTGGGGGAATTGGTGATCCTCTGCCCATCTTAACTTCTGAGAGACACTGCCACTCTGAGAGGCTCTTTTTATACCCAATCATGTTGCCAATTGACCTAATAAGTTTCAAATTGGTCCTCCAGCTGTTCCTTATATGTACATTTAACTTTTCCGGCCTCTTATTGCTACCTGTCCCAACTTTTTTGGAATGTGTAGCTCTCATGAAATCCAAAATGAGCCAATATTTGGCATGACATTTCAAAATGTCTCACTTTCAACATTTGATATGTTATCTATATTCTATTGTGAATAAAATATAAGTTTATGAGATTTGTAAATTATTGCATTCCTTTTTTATTCACAATTTGTACAGTGTCCCAACTTTTTTGGAATCGGGTTTGTATATATATATATATATATATACAGTGGGGAGAACAAGTATTTGATACACTGCCGATTTTGCAGGTTTGCCCACTTACAAAGCATGTAGAAGTCTGTAATTTTTATCATACGTACTCTTCAACTGTGAGTAACGGAATCTAAAACAAAAATCCAGAAAATCACATTGTATGATTTTTAAGTAATTAATTTGCATTTTATTGCATGACATAAGTATTTGATACATCAGAAAAGCAGAACTTAATATTTGGCACAGAAACCTTTGTTTGCAATTACAGAGATCATACATTTCCTGTAGTTCTTGACCAGGTTTGCACACACTGCAGCAGGGATTTTGGCCCACTCCTCCATACAGACCTTCTCCAGATCCTTCAGGTTTCGGGGCTGTCGCTGGGCAATACGGACTTTCAGCTCCCTCCAAAGATTTTCTATTGGGTTCAGGTCTGGAGACTGGCTAGGCCACTCCAGGACCTTGAGATGCTTCTTACGGAGCCACTCCTTAGTTGCCCTGGCTGTGTGTTTCGGGTCGTTGTCATGCTGGAAGACCCAGCCACGACCCATCTTCAATGCTCTTACTGAGGGAAGGAGGTTGTTGGCCAAGATCTCGTGATACATGGCCCCATTCATCCTCCCCTCAATACGATGCAGTCGTCCTGTCCCCTTTGCAGAAAAGCATCCCCAAAGAATGTTGTTTCCACCTCCATGCTTCACGGTTGGGATGGTGTTCTTGGGGTTGTACTCATCCTTTTTCTCCCTCCAAACACGGCGAGTGGAGTTTAGACCAAAAAGCTCTATTTTTGTCTCATCAGACCACATGACCTTCTCCCATTCCTCCTCTGGATCATCCAGATGGTCATTGGCAAACTTCAGACGGGCCTGGACATGCGCTGGCTTGAACAGGGGGACC
The DNA here is from genome assembly GCA_039654105.1 of Coreius guichenoti. Classification (NCBI taxonomy): domain Eukaryota; kingdom Metazoa; phylum Chordata; class Actinopteri; order Cypriniformes; family Gobionidae; genus Coreius; species Coreius guichenoti. Next base: position 22,469,234 of record CM077191.1, read on the forward strand.
TTGCGTGCGCTGCAGGATTTTAATCCATGACAGCGTAGTGTGTTACTAATGGTTTTCTTTGAGACTGTGGTCCCAGCTCTCTTCAGGTCATTGACCAGGTCCTACCGTGTAGTTCTGGGCTGATCCCTCACCTTCCTCATGATCGTTGATGCCCCACGAGGTGAGATCTTGCATGGTGCCCCAGACCGAGGGAGATTGACCGTCATCTTGAACTTCTTCCATTTTCTAATAATTGCGCCAACAGTTGTTGCCTTCTCACCAAGCTGCTTGCCTATTGTCCTGTAGCCCATCCCAGCCTTGTGCAGGTCTACAATTTTATCCCTGATGTCCTTACACAGCTCTCTGGTCTTGGCCATTGTGGAGAGGTTGGAGTCTGTTTGATTGAGTGTGTGGACAGGTGTCTTTTATACAGGTAACGAGTTCAAACAGGTGCAGTTAATACAGGTAATGAGTGGAGAACAGGAGGGCTTCTTAAAGAAAAACTAACAGGTCTGTGAGAGCCAGAATTCTTACTGGTTGGTAGGTGATCAAATACTTATGTCATGCAATAAAATGCAAATTAATTATTTAAAAATCATACAATGTGATTTTCTGGATTTTTGTTTTAGATTCCATCTCTCACAGTTGAAGTGTACATATGATAAAAATTACAGACCTCTACATGCTTTGTAAGTAGGAAAATCTGCAAAATTGGCAGTGTATCAAATACTTGTTCTCCCCACTGTATATATATATATATATATATATATATATATATATATGGCAAGAGCTTTTTACAGTTGCTGCATTCTTTTCCTCCTGATTATTTTCTTTTTTCCCCTTTGTATTTCGCTGTAACAGTATGAAAAAGGACAAACAAATTAACCATTGTTTTATTAAAATTTATAGTAAAAGTGTAGTAACCATGTTTTTTTGGCGGATTGTTTACCATTTGTATAACCACAGTTTTACTACAAATACCATGGTTGATTTGTGGTTACCATGGTTTAACGAGGCCTACAATAACCAATGTTTTTTTGGTTTTATATAGTAAAACCATGGTTAATTTTCGTAGGCATATATTGCACATTTGTGTTCTGCCCTACCGATTTAATTTATGATATATCCTATGAATAATTCACTGGAATGCACTAAAAATCTTGTTTCCTCCCCAAATCCTCACGTCTATTTACAGGTTTGTTTTCACACGGATGCTTTAAAAGGTAAACCTCCTTTTCACTTCTAATCATTCACTGGAATGTTTCTAAAGCAAGTAAATACAATATTGTCTGTCAAAATGAAGGAAATCACTTTGAAATATTATCACTCAATGTTTCAGTTAATTAACATTTTTATTATTAAGGCAATATGTTATATAATACAGACATATGAGATACTTTAGCTATTTAACACATCCTTAATATTGCTGTCAATATAAAATTACTATCTGATGTAGTAATTTGTTAATGCTTTTACACTTTTAGATGTGTAAAAGTTTTAGACTTTTAATGTTCGATGGTTGACGTGTGAGTAGAATAATATCATCTCATTGTAGGCCTGTTTTTGAAAATGCTTATTATTGCATTCATAGTGTGAACCTTTCGCTGATTGTTTACTTCCATAATTCTCCCATTATAATAAAGCGAACCCCAAAATATTATGCTACACTGCAAGAGAAACGGATGGATGGATGGATAAAAAAAAAATCAAGAATATCAATAATACATTTTATTTATAACTCCTACCAATATGAGACATATTTTCCAACTTTTACCAATTAACAATTTCTTTCAAACTTGAATTAAACTGATCATCAAACATATTCTAAATAATCTTGAATTATAATGACCTTGGAAGGCAATTTGCATTATATACATAACCAGGCTGTGTCACATAATGAAGATGCATAGACTTATGAGCATTATTATGAGTACAAAAACTACAATAACACAAATAAAAAGAGACATAAAAATATACATAACGAGAAAAATAAGCAACCTATGCAAAATAATAAATACATTTGTGCTTTTTTAGCATTTAGGCAGATTCATTGGCATAGTACTCTAACTAGCATGGCAGTAAAGCAAAGCACCTGAAGTCTAGAGGATTTTGTTCCTCTACAAACAGTCTTTCAGAAAAGCTCCTCAGTTTTTGAACATGTCACACAGCAGTTTCTCCATGGGCGTGTTCCCGATGGTTCTTTGGAAGAAAAGGTGCTCGATTCTTTCTGAACTCACAAAGTGAAGGGATGGAAGGAGAAGTAATAGTCTGCCAAACCTAAAGACAGAGATTCGTAATGATAATTTGTGTTAGTTGTGTCTTCTCTCAAAAATACTTTCTAACTTCTTTATGCAAATGTCGTGCTTATGTCGTGTGTGTGTGTGTGTGTGTGTGTGTGTGTATTTGCTCACCTGGCGACTTGATTGGGGTAAAGAGTGTGGATATGTTGAGCTAGCAGCACTTGGGATTGATCTTGTAGATTCTCCACTTGTTCTGGGTCTTTGAGTCCTCGTGTTTCTGTTACAGAATGCAAAGATTACTCACTCAGAACACCAGTTTAGTTTTGGTAATGTTTGCTATCATTTATGCCCCCTTGTGGCAAGAAGAGGGAAAAACCTACCTGGTTTAAACAAAACAATGGCTTTCAAGCATGCAAACTCAGTTGGATCCACTTGCAGAGGCTTGAAACGGGTAAACACTTCTTGAAGGACCCTCAGGTCCGAGGCGGAGGGGCTTCCCTTGCCGTGTCCTGGGGGTGAGAGGTCAGGCAGGGACAGCAGGGGGCAGTTGTCCAGAGGTAGCGACCACTGAATTGCACACAGAAGAAAAAGCTCACTCCACGCTTCCTCAAGTAGAATCACCTAGAATCACAAAAATGGTGGGTTAAAACTTGCAGTTATGGATACTGATAGATTGTTAGGGTGATTAATTTGAGTGGCATTGGCAGATAAATGTACCTGCCGATTAATATAGTGTGTGCCTGAAAATAGCTCACTTTGTGGGCAAGAAACAGTAGTAAAAAAAAATAGTGCACCTGACTCTCACCTGGTCTCTGAAAGGTAGATGGGAAAACACTGGCAAATTCTTGGCCCATTTAACAGACATGAAGAGTAGGCGGGCTGAAGTCTCATACACACTCTCAGGGCCGCGCGAGGGGTAGAGAGCACTGCCGTACTCCGGAGAACTCCTTTCAGGTTCATTACTGGTCACATCAATGTTCTCATCCACTGTAAACACAGTTACATACAAAATATTGAACTGATGAAGTTGGGGATAAAGAGTTATTAGCCTGTTGAAAAGGTCAGCTTAGACCAACATTAACTTTCCCCGCTGGTCCAGGCTGAATTATGCTACAGTATTTAGCCATGGACTGTGTCCAAAACCTAACCCAAACATCAATACAGTGTCGGCCTAGATCCGGGCCATGTGGTACATGTGGATTCCACGCGTACCAGATGTGGGCCAGATCTGGGCTAACACTATTTGCTGTCTGGGAAGGCAGTACTGTCTCGTTACCTAGTCAGTCAATGACTTAACAGGTATCATTTTGTATATTAAGTTACCTTGTACACTGTCAGGAAAAAAAGTACCTTTAGAGCTTATCACACTAAGGGAGTGCCCATAAAGGGACAAGTTTGTACCTTATATACCCCTAAAAGTGCCATATTAGTACCTCAGTACTAGTAATATGTACCCTTAAGGTACTACTATCAACTATTTAGGGGCAAATAAGGTACAAATTTGCCTTAGTGTCACAAAACTGCCTCAGTGACAAGCTTTTGCACTACTAAAGGTAAACTTTTTGCACATTTTCTGATAGTGTAAGGAGTTTTCAGACTGCCTTCCAAAGCACCATAAAGTCATAAAGATCTAGAACAAATTCTAAGCTTTACTTCAAGTGTTTTACTTTGTTGCTATCCTATTTCTGAACATGGTGTATATCAACAAAACTTATTTTTGATGCTGGTTGACCAAGGTGGTCTCATTCCTTACCATCCTCTGGTTCCAGCTTGGCACAGGTCTCAGCCGTCATCAGGCTGGCCATGAAGCGATGTCCGTTCTTGGGGCTGTTGGAGTGTTGGCTAGTATCTGTGGAGCTGATGCTGGAGCCCAGCAGTGGGCGGTTGATCATGGAGCAGGTGGATGAGGAAGTGGGCTCCAAGGTGGTGGCGAGGTGCTCCTTGTCCTTGTCCACATCCAGAGCGTCTAACCTGACTTGAGCGGTGCTGCGGGGTTGACGCTCATTCTGAACAGCTGGGAGGAGATTGATGGAAAGGTTTAGAAAGTGGAGACAATAAAGAAAGAAGAAGAGGATGCCTTTAAAGGCTGACTCACCATCCTTGTTCATGCCAGCTTGAAGGCATTTCTTTAAGCGACAAGCCTGGCACTGATTCCGATGGGCTTTATCCACAGGACACATGCCTGTACCAGCTTGACATCTGTAAATTTCAATATCAGAATCTTAGTTTATGTTATTGCACTGGTTTTATACAACATTCCACCTTCAATCTTCTCTGCTCCTAATTTTAAATATGTAAGGTGTTTTCTCACCTGTAGATGAGTCTGCGCCTCACACTGCGCTTGAAAAAGCCACTGCAACCATTGCAAGCATATATCCCGTAGTGTTTCCCACTGCTGGTGTCCGAACACACTTTACAAAGAAGTCCTGAGTTCAGGATCTTGCCAGGAGCGGGGCTTTTACCTGGGAAGGCACAGGAAACTATTTGTTATTCCAGGTTGCAATCGCTTATTCCTTTTCCAATCATTAGGAGACAGTGTTTTCTTGGTGTGTAAACTGCCATTTCATACTTGTTGAGGTATGAGGCCAGATTTTGTCTACATAAACCTTGCTTTAGACTATAGTATTTTAGGACTTTCGTTAAAATATTCAAACTGAAATTCAAGAATACCAGAAGTCAGAAAGGTCATTGATTGCAAGAATCTTTGCCACTTGTTGAATGTTCTCTACAAGCCAAATTGAAGAAGTTACTCACCCTCTTGACTGTCATCTGTAGAGTTGCTCCTGGATGACTCTGCTGGTGATACAAACTGTACCATCGACATTTCTGACATTGGATCCTCCATTCAATGTAGTGTAGAAGTTCACACAAGCTGTTCCTGAAGTGTACCCTTAGAAGGATCTGGCTTTTGAGATCAAAATTTCTGTCCCGTGTGGATTAATTGGAATCCTAGAGGGTCCTCAAAAAGATCCGTCCAGCCTCGAGAATGTTAGATGTTTCTAACAAGGTTCCTTCAAGGTCTCTATCCTGACGGTCCGTACTTTACTCTGGGTATCTCTGTCCTCTTGAACTTATTGTCTGTTGCTTTTGTAAAGTGCAGTATGGTCTGTCACCTCCTCCTGATGAGCCTAGCGATGCCGGACAGTGAGTGACTCTGAGGCTACCGTGGGCTCCCTAAAGGAAGACAAAGGGATTAGCAGCAAGCGCTGTGTAAGCAAGTGCCTATTTGTCATCCTCTTAATCTTTACTGTCCATCTATGGGTGGATCAATCAGTCACACTCAGTATTAGCTCCATCCACAACAAGTGTGGAGAGAAACGAATAAACAAAAGGATTGGGGTTGAGTCATAACTCTCCATCTAGCTCTCTCTCTCTCTCATACTCTCATCTCTTCTCTTTGGTTTTTCCTCAAAATTCATGAATGAAGACTTTGTTAGCATCACACCTCCAAAACTTTCAGTAGTTAGCTATTGATTGATTTTTTTTTATATATGTGGTGGCTTGGCTACCAGTGCTTTCTAAGTTTCAGGAATCAATATTGATTTCATGGGTCAACACCTGTTTTTGTTATGATCAGTGATCCAAAAAGAAATGGCTCACTTTTGACTACACAGGACACAAGATATGAAGGAATGCTAACATCTATATGCATCTACAAGTTTTGATGTGTAACTACTATCTCTTTTTTTTTAAAGAAATGAATCATATTTCTTATGTACAGTACACAGGCTGTAGGGAACATCTGCTAGGGGATTCTTCCCTAAAGTTTTGTGGTATTTCATCATTGTTTAATCCTCAACTGTCCAACAGTAATGATGAGACAATGCTAATCTCTATTGGCTCCAGTTAGCCAAATCTGCTGGATTTAAATCTCGTTTTTACTCCAAAAATGATGTCCAACAATGATTGACTGTGGCATGTTTGCCTTTAAGGATTTTTTTATTTATTTATTTATTTATTTTTTACCAAATGTTTATTCAACAGCAATATTTTTGGTTCATTTATATGAATTTATAAGGGAAAATATGTTTTTTGGTGCTGTAATTGGTTACCACTTCTTTTTTCCCCCATTTTTTTAAACATAAAATTTTAACTTATTTAAATATTCATGGTGTAAAAAAAATTGTTGTTGTTATATTCCATTTTAAAAATTTTCCATTTCAAAAGATGTGATGATAAAAAATTTAAAATAAAATATTATTGTTTTTGTCAACATATTCCACGGACACTTAAACCTGCATGTTTTTGTTCATATTTGTTGTGTTATGTGTATTTATTTAATTATGCAGTTTTTTGTATATGTTTTTGTATACTTACAACATTGTTACAAACTTATGATCTGCTCAACTGATGTCAACTGCTATATGCTTAATTTATATAAACAATAAATACATTTTTAAACATTTTAAGAAAAATATATGTAATACTAAAAAAATATGTTTTATGTATGTATTTTTTACAGTGTACCATGCACATTGCACCTTCATACTTTTATATTACTTTACATTTTTATACACTTCTATATAAAATATTATTATAAAATAAATACACACATGCAAAATATCTTATAGTTTTGCCATATTGCATGTCACACTGCAGAAAACTGTCCATTTTCTCTTAATGAGTACACTATATGAGCCAGATTGTCTTTTTTGTCTCAGATCAACAAATGCTAACTCTCTCTAACTTTCAGAGCACAAACACGTATCACCTTGAGCAGAAGTCCTGTCTGCTCCTGTACCCCCTGCTAGCATCCGCTAGCACCCACTTCAAATCAGCTAAGCGGCTTTGCCTACCATAAAACGTGTTCTCCCAAGATAACAAAGACCTCAAATGAAAAGAGGGGGAGCAGGGAAAGAAAACAATTAGCCGCTTGTGAGGCTGTGGGAGCCGCGCGGGCCCCGACAACGACACCGGTGCCATATGGTGGCTGCTCTCTGGATCCAGCTCTGCCTAATTAGTGACCCCTGTGTGATTTACTGGTAATTAGAGGGCTGAAGTCAGTGATTTGCTTTTTTCTTTTGATTTGTGTATCTATCTTATTAAAGTCTTAAGCAGTGCAAGGTCACACACAAAAGCCAGACAGCAGCACATGCCATCTTAAACCCATCTCTCTCGTAGATTCTCTACCACAGCGGAGGGTCTTTCATTGGAACCACGAGCACAACAGGTGGTCAGATTGCTAATAAACATGTAACCACAATCAAGTGACCTTTTAATTGCAAAAAGTTTTGTTTTGTTTGAACCCATCGGACTGTTGACACAAAACAATAGATTTGAAGAAGGTTGATGTAACTCTTCTCTAATTGGTTTGTTTAAACTCAAAAGATGAATAAGCAGCAGACAGCGTGCAGTGCAGTCTGATGAGGAGATGATCTCTGTGAACCAAGAATCCTCCTTAATACTCCGTTGGCATTAAACTGGTGTCTTAGTCCCACTGACAGAGCCCTCTCTGTTGACCTAAACGAGTGTGTAAAAAGATTACAGCTCCTCGATTAGGTTGGGGTCTTCTTGGGGAGCAGACGGAGCCGTTTGAACTCTGAACTGGAGACTTTGAATTAGTTCTGTCTCACAAAGGCCTTGAAATGTAGAAATGAACAACAATCTCACACCTTTATGGACGCATGTGTAATTTGTGATTTGCATACTGTCATATATATATACACAGTACCGTATAAGTACTGCCAAAAATTTTGAAACATTACTATTTTTAATGTTTTTGAAAGAAGTATCTTATGCTCATCAAGACTGCATTTATTTGATCAAAAATACATAAAAAACAGTAATATTGTGAAATATTATTACAATTTAAAATACTGGTTCCCTTTCAGTCGGTCACGTTCGACGTACGTCGATGCCACCGACGAATTGGGATCATTTCTGGGAGCCCTTATCAGCTTCGAGTGTATAGAGAACGGGCCAATGGCCATTGGCGTGCGAGATTTGCATCTTGTGCTCCGTCCCGCATCGCGGGTATAAAGCAGAAGCGGATGCCGCGCACACTTGTCATTCACTTCGGAGCCGAACGGCGTTGATGAAGACAGACCGTTCCTGCCTATCAAGCAGAGAGAGAGAAAGAGAACGAGAGAGAGAGAGATCGCCTTGAGCTGGGGAAAAGGCACACTGCAACGCAACCGCGTGCTCACTTCCTGGTTAGGAAAAAACTGCTGTTTTCACAGCCTTTCCTGTTGGTTCGGTGAGGGCGTTCCACACAGTGAGAGCAGACACAGGCTGCACTATTCCCTGTGTTTCTTCCTCTAAAAGAGCAACACGGGTGTGACACTGTGTCTTTTTCAAGATGTCATTCCACCCGTGCGTTTCTGGATGCGGTCGTTCCCTGTCGTCAGCTGACGGTCACAATCGTTGTCTCACATGCCTGGGCATTCAGCACGCCGAGGCAGCTTTTGTGGATAGTTCATGTTCCCACTGCGGGAACATGACTATCTCGGCGCTTAGGTCGAGACTCGCCTACCTTCGGGAGGGTGGACTCCCCTTACCTATGCATTGATCTAGTGCTATTCTTGCTCAGCAGAATAGACCTACTTCGACGAATAGCCAGGGTGACCTGAGGATCACGTTTAGGGCAAACCCGCCGAGCCAGCCTCCGCGGTCCCCTATTCCCTCTGAAGCGCCACAGCCAGTAGAGCTTCCGGAGGAAACCGCTGGCCCCTCCCATGGGCGTCCAGTGGTGACCTTCGGGGCTCCAGCAGACGAACAGATGTCAATCGGTGCATCGGAGGGGGAGTTCCAGTCCTCGGAGGATGAAGACTCGGCTGCGCTGCCTCCCTCTGGGAGAGTCGCGGCGGCCGAGTCGGACCCTGAGTTGAGGGCTATGCTTTCCCGGGCCGCCGAAAAGGTCGGGCTCATGTGGAACCCTCCACCGTGTCCTGAGCCTTCTAGGTTGGATGATTGGTTTCTCGGGGCGGGTCGCGCTGGTTCTCAGCGTTCCGCCCCAGTGCCTTTCTTCCCAGAGGTGCATGAGGAGCTCACAAAGTCGTGGACGGCACCTTTTTCTGCCAGAAACTGGCCGACTGGCTCCTCCCTCCTCACTACCCTCGACGTCGGGCCAGCCAAGGGGTACATGGGAATCCTGCCGGTGGAACGGGCTGTCGCGATGCAACTGTGTCCGGCGTTCGCTTCCAACTGGCGCGGTGACGCGCGCCACCCCTCCAAGGCCTGTAAGTTCTCTTCCAGTCTGACTAGAAAGGCTTACAAGGCCTGTGGGCAGGCTGCGTCCGCTTTGCATGCCATGGCGTTGCTCCAGGTGCACCAGGCCCAGGCACTCATAGACATGCACGAGGGTAGGCCTGACCCAGAGCTCCTCTGGGAGCTCCGGACGGCGACGGACCTCGCCCTCCGGGCGACGAAAGTCAACGCCCATTCCATCGGTCAGGCGATGTCCACGCTTGTGGTCCAGGAGCGACACCTCTGGCTCAACCTGGCTGACATGAGGGAGACCGATAAATATCGGTTCCTGGACTCCCCCATCTCCTCGGCCGGGTTGTTTGGCGACGCGGTCGAGAGCTTTGCCCAGCAGTTCTCGGCCGCCCAGAAGCAGACGGAGGCCATCAAGCATATCCTGCCCTGGCGGTCAGCTGCTGCCTCCACCCAGCCGCCAAAGCCCAGCGGTACCCAAATTTTCACCAAAAGAGCAGTTTCCAAAATCTCTGGGTGCCAAGAGAGCGCGCTTGGCGGTGTACGATGCTCCCATGCCTCGTCACCCTCTGGCGCCTCTCCAATCGCCAGCAGGGGGTGCTGGCTGTGCTCAGGACGCTCACAAGAGGCCTCCTCACACCCGTGCGCCCCCTCAGCGGAAGCAGGTAAGTGTTGCACTGCACACTCAGACCCCACTTTAGGCCGCTATGCTGTCCGAGTCGGGTCCCTGCACGCCACTGCGCTGCCCCGCTGCGGGTACGTCTGTGGTGCCGTTAGTCCCGCTTGCACGGTCGCTGGGAGCCTGGCTAGCGCTTCCCAGCCCGTCCCGCTGGCTCATCCGTACTATCAGACTCGGCTATGCAATTCAGTTCACCCAGCAGCCCCCCAAGTTCAGGGGCGTTCACTTCACCTCCGTGCCGAAGAAGGATGCCCCCGTGCTACGGGCGAAGGACGCGATAGAGCCGGTCCCTCCAGCCGATATGAAGACAGGCTTCTACAGCCCGTACTTCATTGTACCCAAGAAAGGCGGCGGGTTACGGCCAATCTTGGATCTGCGGTTCTTGAATCGGTCCCTTCACAGGCTGCCGTTCAGAATGCTAACGCAGAAACGCATATTCAGGTGCAACCGTCCCCAGGATTGGTTTGCAGCGATCGACCTGAAGGACGCGTACTTTCACGTCTCGATTCTCCCTCGACACAGACCGTTCCTACGCTTTGCGTTCGAGGGACGGGCATATCAGTACAGAATCCTACCCTTCGGGCTGTCCCTGTCGCCCCGTGTCTTCACGAAGGTCGCAGAGGTGGCCATTGCTCCCATGAGAGAGCGTGGGGTTCGCATCCTCAACTACCTCGACGACTGGCTGATCCTAGCTCAGTCGCGAGCGCAGTTGTGCGAACACAGGGACATGGTGCTCAGTCACCTCAGCCAGTTGGGACTTCGGGTCAACTGGGAAAAGAGCAAACTCTGCCCCGTGCAGAGGATCTCTTTTCTCGGTATGGAGCTGGACTCGGTCAATCTGACAGCGCGACTCACAGAGGAGCGCGTCCAGTCGGTGTTGAACTACGAGGCAAGCACGTTCTGGTCCGTACGGACAACATTGCGGCCGTTGCGTACATCAACAAACAGGGTGGTCTATGCTCCTGCCGCATGTCACAACTCGCCCGCCATCTCCTCCTCTGGAGTCAGAAGCATCTGAGGTCGCTTCGTGCCACTCACATTCTGGGCCTGCTCAATCGTGCAGCCGACAAGCTATCACAACAGCAAGTGCTCCCGGGAGAGTGAAGACTCCATCCCCAGGTGGTCCAGCTGATCTGGAGGCTCTTCGGGATCGCACAGGTAGACCTGTTTGCCGCCCCGGACACGTCTCACTGCCAGTTGTTCTATTCCCTGACCGGGGGGACCCTCGGCTCGGATGCACTGGCACACAGCTGGCCCCGGGGCCTACGCAAATATGCGTTTTCCCCAGTGAGCCTTCTTGCGCAGACACTGTGCAAGGTCAGGGAGGACGAGGAGCAGGTCTTGTTGGTTGCGCCGTACTGGCCCAACCGGAACTGGTTCCCAGAACTAGTGCTCCTCACGACAGCATCTCCTTGGCCCATTCCTCTGAGGAAGGACCTCCTGACTCAGAGACGGGGTACCTTATGGCACCCGCGTCCGGACCTCTGGAAACTCCATGTCTGGTCCCTGGACGGGACGCGGAGGTTCTAGGTGGCCTACCACAGGCTGTGGTAGATACCATCACTTCCGCTAGAGCTCCCTCTACGAGGTGCCTCTATGCGTTGAAGTGGAACTTGTTCATTGAATGGTGTTATTCTCGGCGAGAAGACCCTGAAGATGCTCGATCAGTTCTGTGCTTTCCTTCCTACAAGATGGGTTGGAGCGAAGGCTGTCTCCCTCCACCCTCAAAGTTTATGTTGCCGCTATCGCCGCAAATCATGACATGGTTAATGGTAAGTCCTTAGGGAAGCAAGATCTGATCGTCAGGTTCCTGAGGGGGGCGAGAAGACTAAATCCGCCTAGCCCTCACTCTTTACCCTCTTGGGACTTAACTCTGGTGCTAACTGCACTACAGAGAGCGCCCTTTGAGCCTTTGCAGTCAGCAGAGTTAAAAATTCTGTCTTGGAAGACAGTACTCCTGACATTGCATTGCATTGGCCTCCATTAAGAGGGTAGGGGACCTGCAGGCATTTTCGGTCGACGAATCGTGCCTGGAATTCGGGGCGGGTAACTCTCATGTAATCCTGAGACCCCGGCCCGGATATGTGCCCAAGGTTCCCACCACTCCCTTTCGGGACCAGGTGGTGAGCCTGCAAGCACTGCCTTCGGAGGAGGCAGACCCAGCCCTAGCTTTTCTCTGTCCCGTTCGCGCCCTGCGGACTTACGTGGACAGAACACAAAGCTTCAGGACCTCATAGCAGCTCTTCATCTGTTATGGAGGCCAGCTGAAGGGAAAGGCTGTCTCCAAGCAGAGGTTGGCCCACTGGCGTATGAGTCCCAAGGTGTGCCCTGCCTGCTCGCCCACGGCCAGTCCATACGTGTATATTCCACATGATACCTCCCTACAGGTAGGATGTGACTTCCGCAGCGGCCCCCCTGGGCACGCTTTCCCAGCGTTATACAATACTCTGCTGAGTGGGTCTTGCAGAACAGCAGCAGTGACTCTCGAAGCAGTGAGTTCCCCGCCCCGAACAGACGGGGATCTGAGGGGCTTTCGCTGGGCGCTGGAAGTGGTAGTAACTGTGGCGTTTTCCACAGGGATCCCAATTCGTCGGTGACGTCCGACGTACGTCGAACGTGACCGACTGAAAGGAAACGTCTCGGTTACGTATGGTAACCCTCGTTCCCTGAAGGAGGGAACGGAGACGTACGTCCCGTCGCCACAGTTGCTGTACCATCACTGCATGGCCAAGTCACTAGTTCGGCTCCTCAGTGAAAAACAAATGTGCGCAGCATCCGCTTCCACTTTATACCCGCGATGCAGGGCGGAGCGCGAGATGCAAATCTCGCACGTCAATGGCCATTGGCCCGTTCTCTATACACTCGAAGCTGATAGGGGCTCCCAGAAGTGATCCTAATTCGTCGGTGACGTACGTCCCTCCTTCAGGGAACGAGGGTTACCATACGTAACCGAGACGTTTTCTATTTTAATATACTTTAAAATATAATTTATTTCTGTGATGCAAAGTTGAATTTTCATCAGCTATTACTTTACAAAAAGTTAAAAAGAACAGCATTTATTCAAAATAGAAATCTTTTCTAACAATATAAATCTTTACTATCACTTTTTATCAAGTTAACAAATCCTTGCTGAATAAAAGTATTAATTTATTTATTTTTTTTAAAAAAGAAAGAAAAAAATTACTGACCCCAAACTTTTGAATGGTATATTGTTACAAAAGATTTCTATTTTAAATAAATGCTGTTCTTTTTAACTTTTGATTCATCAAAGAATCCTGGAAAAAGTATCACAGGTTACAAAAAAATATTAAGCAGCACAACTGTTTCCAACATTGATAATAAATCAGCATATTAGAATGATTTCTGAAGGATCATGCGACACTGAAGACTGGATTAATGATGCTGAAAATTCAGCTTTGATCACAGAAATAAATTATATTTTAAAGTTTATTAAAATAGCAAACCATTATTTTAAATTGTAATAATATTTCACAATATTACTGTTTTTTTCTGTATTTTTGATCAAATAAATGCAGGCTTGATGAGCATAAGAGACTTCTTTCAAAAACATTAAAAATAGTAATGTTTCCAATATATATATATATATATATATATATATTGGAAACATTACTATTTTTAATGTTTTTGAAAGAAGTCTCTTATGCTCACAGGCTTGATGAGCATAAGAGACTTCTTTCAAAAACATTAAAAATAGTAATGTTTCCAATATATATATATATATATATATATATATATATATATATATATATACAGTGGGGAGAACAAGTATTTGATACACTGCCGATTTTGCAGGTTTGCCCACTTACAAAGCATGTAGAAGTCTGTAATTTTTATCATAGGTACTCTTCAACTATGAGTGACGGAATCTAAAACAAAAATCCAGAAAATCACATTGTATGATTTTTAAATAATTCATTTGCATTTTATTGCATGACATAAGTATTTGATGCATCAGAAAAGCAGAACTTAATATTTGGTACAGAAACCTTTGTTTGCAATTACAGAGATCATGCGTTTCCTGTAGTTCTTGACCAGGTTTGCACACACTGCAGCAGGGATTTTGGCCCACTCCTCCATACAGACCTTCTCCAGATCCTTCAGGTTTCGGGGCTGTCGCTGGGCAATACAGACTTTCAGCTCCCTCCAAAGATTTTCTATTGGGTTCAGGTCTGGAGACTGGCTAGGCCACTCCAGGACCTTGAGATGCTTTGTACGGAGCCACTCCTTAGTTGCCCTGGCTGTGTGTTTTGGGTCGTTGTCGTGCTGGAAGACCCAGCCACGACCCATCTTCAATGCTCTTACTGAGGGAAGGAGGTTGTTGGCCAAGATCTCGCGATACATGGCCCCATCCATCCTCCCCTCAATACGGTGCAGTCGTCCTGTCCCCTTTGCAGAAAAGCATCCCCAAAGAATGATGTTTCCACCTCCATGCTTCACGGTTGGGATGGTGTTCTTGGGGTTGTACTCATCCTTCTTCTTCCTCCAAACACGGCGAGTGGAGTTTAGACCAAAAAGCTCTATTTTTGTCTCATCAGACCACATGACCTTCTCCCATTCCTCCTCTGGATCATCCAGATGGTCATTGGCAAACTTCAGACTGGCCTGGACATGCGCTGGCTTGAGCAGGGGGACCTTGCGTGCACTGCAGGATTTTAATCCGTGACGGTGTAGTTTTCTTACTAATGGTTTTCTTTGAGACTGTGGTCCCAGCTCTCTTCAGGTCATTGACCAGGTCCTGCCATGTAGTTCTGGTCTGATCCCTCACCTTCCTCAGGATCATTGATCCCCCACGAGGTAAGATCTTGCATGGAGCCCCAGACCGAGGGAGATTGACCGTCATCTTGAACTTCTTTCTAATAATTGCGCCAACAGTTGTTGCCTTCTCACCAAGCTGCTTGCCTATTGTCCTGTAGCCCGTCCCAGCCTTGTGCAGGTCTACAATTTTATCCCTGATGTCCTTACACAGCTCTCTGGTCTTGGCCATTGTGGAGAGGTTGGAGTCTGTTTGATTGAGTGTGTGGACAGGTGTCTTTATACAGGTAACAAGTTCAAACAGGTGCAGTTAATACAGGTAATGAGTGGAGAACAGGAGGGCTTCTGTCTCTCACAGTTGAAGAGTACCTATGATAAAAATTACAGACCTCTACATGCTTTGTAAGTAGGAAAACCTGCAAAATCGGCAGTGTATCAAATACTTGTTCTCCCCACTATATATATATATATTCCTGGAGATCTACCTACCTGCAAGTTCAGATCCAACCCTGATCCAACACACATCTCCAGGACAGGATTGGGCACCCCTGGTTTAGGCAATCAGACACTCATGGCTGTATTTTGTGAATAACTTAGTGTGAAAACTGCTGTTGTTAGTGTAGTGACTATATTCACAGTACATGCATGGCCTTGAGAGTATTAAATATAAAAATATATAAATATTATCAAATATAAAAATATTTTATTTGGGGTCTCCCCTGCTATTTAACTGAATAATAGATAACATTGATGTACATATAGATCTGTAACATAATTAGGGAATTAATGTTTACATTTTCGTTGTTTTTCAGATGATGCATCAATACTACACCAATGATTCTGCTTACCTGTTGCTGAAATGGTTGTTAAAACCATATCCTGACACTGGCAGGCTTACAGAGGGTAAAGAACTATACAAAGTGAGAACAAGTCGAGCCAGTTGAACATACATTTGGGAGGTTGAAAGGAATGTGGAAGTGTCTCAGTAAAAGAAATGACTACAATGTAAATGTGGTTGTTGATATAGTGGAGACATGCTGTACACTGCACAACTTTGTGCCAGAATGGGGTGGTGGTCGTAATGAAGATGCTGAACGGCTACCTTATAATGTTGGTGATGACCGTTCAGATGCAAGCAGTGATCTGCAACAGTTGTTAATGCAGCAGCAATAATTGTAAGATATTGTTATATTGTGTTTGCTATAACTAAAATATTTGAAATTAAGTTTTGGTGTAACCCTGTTTTGTGACCTACACACAATTCTTTCATCCTATTAGTATTACATCAGACAATATCATATCAATAAGAAATAGTTTTACCATAGTGATTGTTTAACCCCCACCCCACCCCCCAACATATTGTGTAACATAATATTCCACAAACAATCTACACACTAATTTTAAAGAAAAACAAAACTCAATTCTACTGGTATTTATTATTTTAAATTGCAGGTATTATGTGTCTGTTAACATGTATGTATGTATTGTTCTGTTACTGGTTCTTTGACAGTGTAAAAGTACTTATACATTATAAGATATTTCTGATATTTGAATAGGACCTTATTTGCGTCTCACTAAATTAATAGGTGGACATCACAAAAAACAAAAGGTACCCATCAGACATCCATTTAAATAATGTGCCCATCAATAAGCATAGTTGTCTACATCAATAACTGCATCATGCCTTCTATTTGAGCCACAAAGTCTTTAAAATTTGTATGTAAGCTCACTTTGATAACTTTATTATCATATTGGTAACACTTATAATAAGGTTTCACAAGTTAACATTAGTTAAATACTTTAGTTAACATGAATTAAAAATAAACAGTACTTCTACAGCATTTATTAATCTTAGTTGATGTAAATCTCAACCTTTACTAATTATTAAAATCTAAAGTTTTATTTGTTAACATTAATACTCTGTGAACTAACAATGAATTGCTGTATTTTTATTAAGTAAAATTGATATGTGTATGTTTCTCCTTATTAAGCAATACTTTTCAATAGCCAGTAATATGTAATAATTACATATTACTCACATTTACTCATACTAAATATAGGCTCAACGATGCACTAATCCTTGACACCTGAGAGACATACCAGTGAAAATAAGAAATAATTGATTTGTAAGATGAGAAATCATGTTTATTTTCTAAAATCAAAATAAAACTGAACACCTCAATATTGTAATAAATCAAGGTCGACACAACAGCCTCTTAAACGTCTACAAACTCTCAAGTCTCAGTTAAGCTCAAGTGCACAAAAAGGCCATAAGTAAACCAATATCCTTCAAAAAGGTCTCGTCAATATAGCGGATAAATAAAATAATGTTAAGTAAAATTAAATAGTCAAAGCCTTCTTGCACTGGATGTGCTGGTTTCAGCCTCATCACCGGCTGCAGTCATGACCTCATCTCATAAATCAAACACTTGCGATTCATCAACTATATGCTAATGCACTTGCATTCATGTAAAGTAGCCTTGTTGACATGTTTGGGTGAGTAAAGGCAAAAAGCACAAGATATAGTACCTTTAATGCCCTTAGATGGCGATATCGCTTCTTTATAGCAGAAACAAACTGCTGCAGAAAAAGTTAGGTGCCATGCAAAATGTAATGTGTAATTGCATTACGCAGCACAAATGTATTGCAGTAAAATGTACATTTACTTATTCAAAAATGTAGTCAAGTAGAGAGTAAAAGTTGCTAATATCTTTGATACTCAGTACAACTACAAAGTAGCCAAAAAGATACTTAAGTACTGTACCTAATTACATTTACTCAAATACTTTACACCACTGATATTTAGGTATAATTATTTACTGAAAAGAAACATGCAAAATATTCAATACTTTGGTGCAATCTGTATATTTTAGCATATCAGGTGTAGACGTTAGCAATGGAGGTGTAGACGGTCCCTGCTCGACTTCTGACTCCAAGAAATCTCTCTGAGATGGCAATTTAGTTTAGAGTTCGCCCACAATGTATTTTATTATGTCTTTGTTTCTGCAGATGCCGTCAAACTGACGTTGTACAATCTCTTCTGCTCAAATGCTTAGAAGAGCCCTGGTATTTTCCATAGACCAGTACTGGCGATTCTCCATTTTCAGTTTAATTCAAGTTCTTTGCGCGATATAAAACAGCGAAATGTGCATCTTGCCGCTGACCCTCTATCTGACTCAGATAAACTCCGCCTTTCACCTTGACCACACCTTTAAATCCCAGTTGGCCGGCTTAGGACCGAAGTATTCGGCGGGCCAAAAACCCCTGGCTGTTGGCCCTGAGGAAGCCCCGACGAGGCCCGATCAAGCCCCGGAAGTGACAGTGGAAACGCAACTGGCCCTGGCACGTGCTAGCACACTCGCTTTTGGCCCGACAGTGGAAACACGGCTAGTGGCACATTCAAAAGGCTTAAGAGCAGTGGAAAGCTCTTCAAGCAGACTCCACTGGTCAGGTTTTAAGCCAAGATAGCATTTGCCACTTTGTGTGATGAAAGGGTCAGATAGGGTTGCAGTTACAGGGCACCTTTGCTCAATCAGTCGGCTAATCATGTAGTATGTACGTGTTCCAACTTGTACTTGCTGCCTGAACAAGTTTTTGCTCAGATGATCACATTTATTTTTCTTTCAGCTCGCTGCTGGCTAGTTCACATTTTTTAAATGTTCAGCAAGACATCTTGCACAAATAGAAGATACACAAGGTCAAGTCCAGCTAGCCTTCTTTATGGCGAAATCCCAAGATGAGACACCATTCCCCAACTGAAATTATGTGCAGCCTTGAATGGTATTCAACTCCTTTAAAATGATCTCACTCTGGAAATCAGTGGTCATGTGGATATACTCCAATGACATGGATAACTTCTGAATCCTGTAGATTCAAAGTGTTTGTTGCGACGAGGATAGCAGAGATCCAGGAACTGACTACTGGATGTACCTGGAGGTATGCAGACTCGCAAAGCAACCCAGCTGATGACCTTACCCAAGATAGAACGCTTACAGAGCTATCAGTAGCCAACAACTGGAGCCAAGGTACATCATATTTACTCAGACCCGAACCGGAATGGTCAGTTACTCCTCCCATACAAGCTCCTATAGATAAAACTGAACAGTGAACAGGGCTTCCAGCCCTCGCAGATGATGAACATGCCAAAGACTCAGATCTCCATAAATGACTGTTCCATTAAAGTAGCAAATATGTTCAACATATTTGGGGGCGGCGATGTTGGGAAGGAACAACCAATCAGATCAGTGGTTACTATATTATGTCAGTCACTCTCAGTTCCTGATGAGCCGACCGCACCAGGTACCGCTTGGTTCCTCCAGAATATGGACTGAACTTTTGTATGGATATGTTTAAGTTGTGCGTCGATGATAATCCAAGTCCTTTAACGTTTTCTATTGAATGTCACATAAGTTGAATAATTAATAAGACATTTTGAGTTTGTTTGTCCGTGAAGTGACGACGACTATTCTAGCGTCTAGCCTAAGATGTTCAGTTTATATGTATATATTTCAAATACACTTGAGTTCAGTATAATAATGATCATTGATTGATGCTTCCAATGAGTATAGATGTATATGTTTGAATAGTGTAGGCCTACAGATCTGTTTATAATTGTATATTGTTGTTAGTTAATTGTGTGATGACTCAGACAAAGACGTACCTAGTGGTAAAAAGTGTTATTACCGCAAAGAATTTCATGTTTATAATGGACAGTCATCAGGATAAGTGCCAGTTATTGTCAATAATGATGGAAGTCATTATTGACCAAAAAAATCCATGACAAATACTTAGGACAAGCAGTAAAATAAAAATAAAATAAATCTGCGTTTTGGAATAAGGATGGAAAATAAAATAAAATATTCCATTATATAAACAAATGTATGATTACACAAAAAAAGTTGCAAAAATGTCAGGGATTCTTTTTCTTTTTGCCTTTCACGTGCTGATCTAGAATTGTAGTGTTTACCTGACCTCTGCACCCACTTATTGTGTTTTGTTGGTTTGCTTTTATTTGTTTCCAGACAGCGTGTTCCATGGGAGAATGAGAGCTGAAAGCAGGGGGTGTCAAAACATGTGACTGCGAGTTTCCAGAACTAAAGTTCGGTGCATGACACATTCCTGTTGATGTCATGTGTGAGTGACACACCTGAGCGCGTGCTTCTCAGCAGCTCGGCATTAGCTGTGTTTATGTAACTAGCAGGTGGCAATAACGCATAATGTTCCTAGTGGCTTTTTAGGACAAGACTTGCTTAGATGAGCAGAGCAGAGATTACCATAAAACAAAGAGATTAGATTGGCCTAAAATAGAAGGAATATTATACACTATGACTGATAAGGTTTACAGGTAACCCTTTAAGTTCAACTTCGGATCATTTCAGGTCAAGGCTATTTACTAGGATGCTGGTTAAACATGTTTGGTGTTCAAATGGTATTTCATAATCATCTTTAGTGCTCAAGTTCTGTATCTTTTATACAACAAATATGGCGGTTGTACTAAAAGAAAAAAACATTTTTACATATATTTCAAAATATACAAAAATATATTGCTAATATAAAATGTAAATATATATATTTCAATAAGTTTAATACAATAAATATAATTTAGTTTTATATAATAACTATATTTTATATAATAATTTCATATAATTTATATTTCCTCATATATTTTTGCCTATTCTGTATACTTTTATATAATAAATTAAATACATAAAATATAAATATATTTATGCTGTCCAAAATACTGATTTGCATTTATTTTGATATAATGTCTTGCCTTTTAAAGTACATTTTGCAATATATTTAGGCATTTGACGGTTTAAACATATACTAAAGTATTTTTTTTTTTTTTGAACAATCTTTACTACATATATTTAGCATATATTTAAAATATTTTTGGTTTCCCATACAGCAAAAAAAAATAAAAATAAATAAATTATATATATATATATATATGGGATGTTTATGGGAAACAGATTCAGTTAGCTGTAACTTAAGATATAAAATTATAACTAATATAAAATAATATATTAACTACTAATAAAATATTAGCATACAGTTATAAATTAGATATCAGACAATATGCAGCTACTGACATTTCATTGCACTCACTGACTTTAAACATTCAGATTACATCATATACATTTGGCTGTGAACATTCCTTAAGCAACAAAAGACACACTGATCACAATGGCATCTCATTGTCACAGGTTTAGTGTAGCAGAGCAGTCATGCGGCACATTTAAGGCGTTTAGAGTCTGATCTGTGCAGTGCTGACAGTGTAACTCAGCAGGTGTTACATGACCATATACTGAAGTCTCTCGCTGTGTCTGCGACCAGACCGTGAACGCCATAGATTACTGTAGGCTCCCTATACGTCAGGGGAAAGCTGTTGATGTAAAACACTCCACGCACAGGACAACATAACAGCCCTGCTTATTACAAACACTTCAATCCACTGTGAAATCTGATTCGTTGGTCTATAATATTAGGGAAATAATTGCGTTGAGAAAATAAGTGAATTTAAAAATCTTCTGAGTATAGAGAAATATAGGGTACAGTGTATATTTATGTAAATAAAAAGGCAAATAAAACTCACACCATAACTCACACCATACATTTTTTTAGTAATGTTACTTTTGATGAAGGAAAAAAAACAAGTAAAACCTGTAAAGTAAAACCCCATACATCCACTGTAAAAAAAAAAAGGTAGTAATGTTTAATTTTAACGGAGTGTCTATTCACACCAAGTGCAAATAGCGTGCCGTGTTGGCAAGTACTATTCGCACTAGCTCCGCCTAACAATGCCTGGTTGGGACAAACAAGATTTTAAAAAATATGCTTGTTTTAACATCTTTAGTGGTGCAATCAGTAAAGCGCAAGGATTAAAGATTTTAGTTTTGACGCGATCGACCCGGGTTCGAATCCGCCTTTTGCCGAGTTCGCTCTTCTCCCTTTTCCCATCACATATCACATCGGAAAGGCATTTACTTTCAATAAAAATGAAGAAAATGTTCTAAAAGTGGAAATAAAGTGCCTAAGGAAATTTTTAATAATAAAAGCATTTACTGGGTAGGGTTAGGGGTAGGGGTAGGTGTAGGGAGGGCTTTTATTGTCCCATTAAGGCAGCATCCATTTAATAATTTCAATAAATATAATCATTTACACTGTTATTATTGCATCCTGTTAATGTACAACAATACAGAGGTGCAAATAGTATGTATCTGTCAAAATAAAGTATAAATTGCATGTAATTACTATTTACACATATTGCAAAGAACTGCTACTTTTACATGGTGTAAATAGAATATATCACTATTTTCACTTAGTAAATAGCATCTACAGCTATTTTCACTTAGTGTAAATAGAATCTAGTTGCTATTAACACGGTGTAAATAGCAATTATCGCTAAGAAAATATGCTGTTTACACTTGGTGCAAATAGCCACTGCCTAATTTTAAATGGAGAAAAATAAAAATAAATAATGTAAAAACTGTAATGTAAAACCCAATGCATTTACTGTAAAAAATGGGTAGTAATGTTAATTTCAATGGAGAAATATTATAACTTAAAAAAAACCTAAAAGCTAAAGTAGAAAAACTACTTAATTTACCCATATACGGTAAAAATGCGCATTTGCTATAAATGTTATAAAAAAGCATTTACCAATATCGGTGTCACGGGTGTGTGCAGGCAGGAAGGCGAAGACAGGCAGATACAATTCCAAACGTGATTTAATTTAAAAAAAAAAAAAAAAAAAAAGGCAAGCCAGGCAGACGGGCAACAGCACAACACACTAAAACATAACTGTGACCGGACAAAGACTGAGTGAAAAGGGAAGAATTTAAATAGCAATCAGAAACGAGATGATTAACTAGACACAGCTGGGACAAATGAACTAATGAGGGTAACTATGGAAACAGACAAGTGGAGGGAAAACTAAGACAAAAGGAACATGTGATAACTGAAAACCAAAACAAACAGAACATGACTGTGACAATCGTAGTGTCTATTTACACCAAGTGCAAATAGCGCGCCTTGTTGGCAAGCACTATTTACACTAGCTCCGCCCAACAATGCCTGGTTGGGCCACACAAGATTAAAAAAGACAAGTGTGTTTCAACATCTTCATTGGTGTAGTCAGTAGAGCATAAGGCTCATGGAGCTAGATTTTGACGCGATCGATCCGGGTTCAAATCCTCCTTTTGCCGAGCTCGCTCTTCTCCCTTTTCCCATCACATATAACATTGGAAAGGCATTTACTTTAAATAAAAATGAAGAAAATGTTCTAAAAGTGGAAATAAAGTGCCTAACGAAATGTTTAATAATAATAATAAAAGTAGGCTATTTATTGGGTAGGGTTAGGGGTAGGTGTAGGGAGGGCTTTTATTGTCCCATTAAGACGGCATCCATTTAAAAGATTTTAATAAATAATAATTTACTCTGTTATTATTGCATCCTGTTAATGTACAACAATACTGAGGTGCAAATAGTATGTATCTGCCAAAATACAGTATAAATATCATCTAATTATTTACACATATTGCAAAGAACTGCTACTTGATGTAAATAGAAAATAGAATATATCACTATTTTCACTTAGTGTAAATAGCATCGCTAAGAAAATGCTGCTATTGTCACTTAGTGTAAATAGAATCTAGTTGCTATTTACACAGTGCAAATAGCCGCTGCCTAAAAATATTAAGGAAAAGATATTTATATAATACATTTCACAATGCATTATGCATACTTTTATAGAAAAATTATGTTTAAAAAATACAATTCATCTAATAATTTATCACGCAAGGTTCATTGCCAGAATTCCTTATATGAAACATCACATTTGTTTTGACTTTATTTTAAAAAAGTTTTTTTGTTATCAGTTGTATACACTGGCATTTTGCCCATGTGATGGTTTGCGAAGGTTGCACTAAGGTAATTTTTTTAATCATTTTTATGCAATTGCCATCTTATTTGTAAATCATATACAATTATATATATAGACACAAAATGTAAATTTTGGGGTCTCTGGCTAAGCCCACCGGCAACTATAGTTGCCGCAGTGTATAGTTGTAATTTTCCTTTTGTAAGTATTTTTCTAGATGTTATCCATGTTTTATGTCTCAATGACATGCAAGCAAACAACCAAATAAAGGATTTCAAGGAGAAAAAAAAAAGGTGTTAACTTCCTTCCTGTCACACGGCTGCCAACTTCCTACCCCTCCTCTCCTCCGCCTCAAGCGCGGCCTGACCTAGATCTCTGACAGTAAACAGATGCCGCGCAGGCCGTAGCGCTGCTGCCATCAGCAGAATGCAGCGCTGGGCGGATCACTGTCAGATTACCGCTGAGGAGCTCCAGCCGGCCCGGCCTGCCATCACTGCTGCAGGGGGACGAGCTCACCGACTGACGGCTGACCGCGCCGACGCCACGTGTCACCGACTGTAGGCTATGCCACGAGTGGAAGGAACGGGCGGTGAAGCATTAAATCAATAAAGACGTGTCATATTTAGAGAAGTTAAGAACTTCCTGCTCAGTTTGCCTGCAAATGTGTTCTGAGGGTAAATAAATTAATGGATACATTTAATGGATCTAATACGTTCACGACAAAATTATAAAAATAAATAAAAATGTATATTCTGGAATCATGGTAAATTAAATGAATGTTCTGGAATCATGGTCATTTATTGTAAGAAAAACTTGTTCATTAATTAATTTATATAAGCACATTTTAAAATAGTGATTGTATGGTTTTATATACATTCATGTACCATACTCATACTAAAAATGTTAAAGAATTTTATGAAACTACCATTGTTTATGTCCAAAAAAGTTTTTATTATAAATAAAGTAGCCTATCTAATAAATCTAATAGTAAAAAATGTAAATAAATACAGATAAAAAAGCATTAATATTATATTATATGGAAGCTTGTTTCCTCCATGGGTGAAAAAAACTTTTTTTTCTCACAATTGCGAGTTTATATCCAAAATTAGAATTGCGAGACAAAAAGTCACAATTACCTTTTTTTTATTATTCTGTGGTGGAAACAAACTTCCATAAATATAATATCGGTAACACTTTACAATAAGGTTTCATTAGTTAACTACTTTAGTTAACATGAATGAGCAATACTTCTACAGCATTTATTAATCTTAGTTAATGTTAATTTCAACATTTACCAATACATTATTAAAATCAAATGTTGTATTTGTTAATAATAGTTAATGCTTTGTGAACTAACATGAACAAACAATGAACAGCTGGATTTTTATTAACTAACGTTAACAAATATTAATAAATACTGTAACAAATGTATTGCTCATTGTTAGTTCATGTTAGTTAATACATTAATGTTAACAAATGAGACATCATTGTAAAGTGTTACCATAATATCATATAATTATTGTGTAAATATATTGGAAAAATTGGTGTACAAATATTGTAATATATTGTACAAAATACATAAATACATGACAATTGTGTATATATATACACTCACCTAAAGGATTATTAGGAACACCTGTTCAATTTCTCATTAATGCAATTATCTAATCAACCAATCACATGGCATTTGCTTCAATGCATTTAGCGGTGTGGTCCTGGTCAAGACAATCTCCTGAACTCCAAACTGAATGTCAGAATGGGAAAGAAAGGTGATTTAAGCAATTTTGAGCGTGGCATGGTTGTTGGTGCCAGACGGGCTGGTCTGAGTATTTCACAATCTGCTCAGTTACTGGGATTTTCACGCACAACCATTTCTAGAGTTTACAAAGAATGGTGTGAAAAGGGAAAAACATCCAGTATGCGGCAGTCCTGTGGGCGAAAATGCCTTGTTGATGCTAGAGGTCAGAGGAGAATGGGCCGACTGATTCAAGCTGATAGAAGAGCAACTTTGACTGAAATAACCACTCGTTACAACCGAGGTATGCAGAAAAGCATTTGTGAAGCCACAACACGCACAACCTTGAGGCGGATGGGCTACAACAGCAGAAGACCCCACCGGGTACCACTCATCTCCACTACAAATAGGAAAAAGAGGCTACAATTTGCACGAGCTCACCAAAATTGGACAGTTGAAGACTGGAAAAATGTTGCCTGGTCTGATGAGTCTCGATTTCTGTTGAGACATTCAGATGGTAGAGTCAGAATTTGGTGTAAACAGAATGAGAACATGGATCCATCATGCCTTGTTACCACTGTGCAGGCTGGTGGTGGTGGTGTAATGGTGTGGGGGATGTTTTCTTGGCACACTTTAGGCCCCTTAGTGCCAATTGGGCATCGTTTAAATGCCACGGCCTACCTGAGCATTGTTTCTGACCATGTCCATCCCTTTATGACCACCATGTACCCATCCTCTGATGGCTACTTCCAGCAGGATAATGCACCATGTCACAAAGCTCGAATCATTTCAAATTGGTTTCTTGAACATGACAATGAGTTCACTGTACTAAAATGGCCCCCACAGTCACCAGATCTCAACCCAATAGAGCATCTTTGGGATGTGGTGGAACGGGAGCTTCGTGCCCTGGATGTGCATCCCACAAATCTCCATCAACTGCAAGATGCTATCCTATCAATATGGGCCAACATTTCTAAAGAATGCTTTCAGCACCTTGTTGAATCAATGCCACGTAGAATTAAGGCAGTTCTGAAGGCGAAAGGGGGTCAAACACAGTATTAGTATGGTGTTCCTAATAATCCTTTAGGTGAGTGTATATACACACACACACACACACAATTGTCATGTATTTAATGTATTGTCTATATGATTTTGTTTAATTATTTAAAATTATTATTTATGCATTGTAGTGTTGATTATTTATAGATATATTTGCTTTTTATTTATTATAAAGGAAAATATATATGAAAAGGACAGAGGACAGACAGGCACCTGTGCATCAGAAATAGCCGCGTGTTTTCCGCAGGTGAAGTGAATGTCCTTGAAGGCATATTGACAGAAGTTCACATCTCCGTGCATCACATAAGGCGCTTTGCGTATAATCTCTTTGAATGTCAGCTCTTGTCAAAGAGTGAGGGTAACTTTTACAGTGTGCAAGAACATGTGCCTGCTGAAACAAGATGGCGAATTAGTCCAGACATTAGTGTACATATTTAATTAGCTTTTATCTAGGTGTCATTATTGTTTGATTACACTACAGTATAGTGTTTTTATAAAGTGTAGCACACTTTATATTAGGTGTCTTTAACTATTATGTACTTACATAAAAAATGGTTAGGTACAATGTACTTACTGAGTTGATGTTGTATTGCAAAACACGTGCTGCTATTGAGGTGGGATACAGTGTAGATATAGACGTCATAGCTCATAATACCTGCCCTCATACATAGCTGTAATTACATGCAGGTATTACATTGTAAGTATAATGTAAAACATGTATAAACACAATAAGTGCATTGTATCAAGTAATTAATTTAAATGTTCATACACAGTAGTTAAAAATACTGAATATAAAGTGGGTCAAAATACAAAAAAACAAAACACAATAAAAACAATACAAAACAAAATACAAACAAAAAAATAAAAACTATACAAAACAAACAAAAACAAAAAAATACAAAATAAAACAACAAAAACACAAAACAATATAAAAACAAAACAAACAAAATACAAAGCAAAATACAATTAAAAACACAAAAACAAAATATGAACAAAACAATAAAAACACTATACAAACAAAAATACAAAACAAAACAATACAAAACAAACAAAAACAAAACATAATAAAAAACACAAAACAATATAAAAACAATCAAAAACAAAATACAAAATAAAACAAAACAAACAAAAACACAAAACAATATCAAAACAAACACAAACATTAAAATTAAATACAAATCTGTATATTTCATAAACAAATTGAAGCCACTATTTAGTCTATTAATATTTGTTTGCATTTTGACATTATTTTCATAGCAATCAAACATTTTCCCCACAAATACTCATTTTTATGTATGCATGTATGTTATGTATTTATTCATTTATTTTTGTAACTCCCATTAATCTCAGTGATGATTCTAATTAGATTCTCATTAGTAATATTTATTCTTTTTACTGTACTAAACAGTTTAAAATGGCTGCAATTTATAATACTGACATTTACATCAGAATAATTTCAAGACAACTAATATCATCAATAATATTTGTGGGTTACAAAGTGGGTTTTTGTTCATTACAGTAATGAAAATGGGGGAGGATGTGCTTAATTTAATTTAAAATAGTAAAACAAAGCAAAAAATATAATATATATATCTGAACTATATCGGAATAGTTCTAAAAACAGGCTTCATTTTCAGTTTTCCATAAGTAAATTTTCCTATTGACTGAAACCTGGACCTGGCATGCCTCGTTTCCTCCTGTATGAACTGTTCTCAGTTCACTGTAGCTTTATGGCTTAAATCAGTGAAGTAGCTGCCTTGACAAACTGCACACAGATCACTGAGCAAAGTAAATTAGACAGAGACGGAGATAATCACTCTAGGATGCGGATGCGAGTCTTCAAGAAAACAAACTGCAAAGGGTGAACAATTAGAGATCCTACATATCCCCCCTTTTGTGATCCAGAACGGTCATTTGTTGTAGTTATTTGACTGTCTGAGTTTTATTTATATAAAACAATGACATCTAACACACTTTTTAGATCATTTAAATAACTTATACATAGTTTTAGAGCTACTTCTAGTACAGTGAGTGAAACAATGCAGCTGTCCTTTTTACAGTATGGCTTATGGCATACAGTTGCCAATAACAGGCTGTAATCATGAAATAAAAACAAATAAGCTCTAAAATCTAATTAGGGCCATTTATCATATTCAGAAAAAGCCCTAATGCCCCTGTCATGGTGGAAGGAAGCCAGCGATTTATAAATCTATGACTCATCGTGATTAATCTTTGTGTTTGGGATTAAACGCATTCATGGACACAAGTGGCCATATGCTGCTCACGTTGAACTTGTGTAAATGGGGTACTGAGGAAAATTGGCACAAAACAACACGCCTTGTTTTAGCACTAATTAACTAATGAGATTATTAACTAGATTTCCGAATCGACATTAACCGACAGAGAAATTGCAAGTTGCTTGCCAAGTGAGGAGAATTTGGCGGGAAATCTCTTCAGCTGCGCACAACACATACACTCACCTAAAGGATTATTAGGAACACCATACTAATACTGTGTTTGACCCTCTTTCGCCTTCAGAACTGCCTTAATTCTACGTGGCATTGATTCAACAAGGTGCTGAAAGCATTCTTTAGAAATGTTGGCCCATATTGATAGGATAGCATCTTGCAGTTGATGGCGATTTGTGGGATGCACATCCAGGGCACGAAGCTCCCGTTCCACCACATCCCAAAGATGCTCTATTGGGTTGAGATCTGGTGACTGTGGGGGCCATTTTAGTACAGTGAACTCATTGTCATGTTCAAGAAACCAATTTGAAATGATTCGAGCTTTGTGACATGGTGCATTATCCTGCTGGAAGTAGCCATCAGAGGATGGGTACATGGTGGTCATAAAGGGATGGACATGGTCAGAAACAATGCTCAGGTAGGCCGTGGCATTTAAACGATGCCCAATTGGCACTAAGGGGCCTAAAGTGTGCCAAGAAAACATCCCCCACACCATTACACCACCACCACCAGCCTGCACAGTGGTAACAAGGCATGATGGATCCATGTTCTCATTCTGTTTACGCCAAATTCTGACTCTACCATCTGAATGTCTCAACAGAAATCGAGACTCATCAGACCAGGCAACATTTTTCCAGTCTTCAACTGTCCAATTTTGGTGAGCTCGTGCAAATTCTAGCCTCTTTTTCCTATTTGTAGTGGAGATGAGTGGTACCCGGTGGGGTCTTCTGCTGTTGTAGCCCATCCGCCTCAAGGTTGTGCGTGTTGTGGCTTCACAAATGCTTTGCTGCATACCTCGGTTGTAACAAGTGGTTATTTCAGTCAAAGTTGCTCTTCTATCAGCTTGAATCAGTCGGCCCATTCTCCTCTGACCTCTAGCATCAACAAGGCATTTTCGCCCACAGGACTGCCGCATACTGGATGTTTTTCCCTTTTCACACCATTCTTTGTAAACTCTAGAAATGGTTGTGCGTGAAAATCCCAGTAACTGAGCAGATTGTGAAATACTCAGACCGGCCCGTCTGGCACCAACAACCATGCCACGCTCAAAATTGCTTAAATCACCTTTCTTTCCCATTCTGACATTCAGTTTGGAGTTCAGGAGATTGTCTTGACCAGGACCACACCCCTAAATGCATTGAAGCAACTGCCATGTGATTGGTTGATTAGATAATTGCATTAATGAGAAATTGAACAGGTGTTCCTAATAATCCTTTAGGTGAGTGTATAAGCGTATAGTCTTTTGCTCACACATAAATGATATGCAATATCTAACTTTGTAAGATGATACTTTATCATCACTTCAACAATATGTGCAAGATATGATTAATATGTGTTTTTGCTATATAAATACAGCTATATCCTTGCAATTTTTGAGTCCTTAATGTCCCAGGTCGTTCCAGGTTATCATCGTCTACACATCCATAATAAGCTAAATGTCATGTAGAGGTCAGTCTACCATCCTTCACACTGGACGGGTGGATGTAGGGGAACAGAAAAGGGCAGGTGGGAATGGGGCGACACCGTTGCCTTCTGGGATTAGCCAATCCCTGCCATCTGCTAGTGGCAGCATAATCCCGTCAATGAGAAAATCAATTGTCTAAGTAAATATCAAAGGCATGTAAACTCATTTTGGCAAGTAACTTAAACATTAGGAGGACTTAAGTTAAAAGACCATGTTAGTGCTGAGCAAGGGATAGGGAGGTTTATTCATTACGTGCAACTCGCTGCTGAATCATCAAAAAAGGATCAAACTGCAATTAACAGAGACAACAAAAAAATTAAGACACAGTAATAAAAAAAGTGTGATAAATATGTAGGTGTTTGCCTTTATACAAACTAGAAATACTAAATCTCTTATCTCATACATGAAATTGTAGTGCTAAAAATATTTAATATTTTAATCACATATAAATTTAAATTATATATACATATATTTTGTAATACTATATATTTTTTAAATACGACAGACACACACACACACACATATATATATACATATATATATATATATATATATGTATATATATCATATTGTTTAATAATAGATCATATTATTTAAAAAAACAAGTATATATAATTTAAATTTATATGTAATTAAAATATTCTTAGAACTATAATTTCATGTATCCATAGATAGATAGATAGAGAATATTTTATTTATTATTAAATATTAAATATTTATTTTTGTAATTAGTGGTAATTAGTAATTGTTTATTTAAAATAATTTTAGACCCTAAAATTCACAATAATAAAAAACAAATGTATATATAAAGAATGTTCCAGACACTGTTATTGTCATCTAAAACTATTAAAAATGTTTAACTGACATAATCTTTTTAACATAACAAAACATAACACAGTGATTACATAAATATATTAAAATATTTGTGCTAAATATAGTAAAATATTAGAAAAGTATTTGATATGTAGGTGTTGTCTTTATACAAACTAGAATTTAAATATTTAAATGATATATAAATGTATAGAATTGAATTAAATTTTCATATACATATAGAGAACATTTTAATTAATATTAATATAATTATCAATACTAAATATTTAATATTTATCTAAGACAATTTCAGACCCTAAATTTCATAATAAAAAATGAAATAAAAGATATATATATATTGCTAAAAGAATGTTTCAGACAGTGCTGTCAAAACTATTACTATTAAAAATTGCTTAACTACAATAAATCTGGTAAAAAAAAAAAAAAAATGTTAGATGAAAAAAATGTAAATTTAGAAATGTTGCCCTGGCAACTAATTTAAATAAAATAAGTTGAAGTACTAAAATTACTAAAACTGAAGTAAATATAAGTTAAAGTAAATAAGAAATAAAAAGACAAAATTACTAAAACTTAAATATATATATATATATAAACTACAAAAAGACAAATAAAAAAAAGACATTGGTTCCAGGTGCTTTCTGCAGTAGTGTGTGGTTTTAGACATTTGTGCCTCATAGTGTCCTACTTCAGCTCCTGTTTAAACCCCATCAGAGTTAATAGGATCTGCTGCCGTGAGGATGGGGAAGACGGGATTGCTGTCGCGGTGCCAGACGATTTCATTAAATGTGTAGCTACTTTACATCAGCCATTTACCTCATACTCAACATTTGGGAAGTCAGGAACAAACATACCCTTTGTTAAATAAATGATCTGACTGACTGAGTTATGAATTTTACATCTGCACTATGACAATATTTTGATATACAGTTATTCATACATTTAATACAAACATTTAAACAAGTGCAACTTTGTACTTTTTGGGGCCATTGTATTTAGGGCTAAATATAATATAATTAAGAAAGAAGATTAACTTGCAAATCATTCTGGCAGAAATCTTTATTAATAAAATTCACATTTTCTTTGGCAAAAGTCAGTTTACATGATCATAAAAAAATAAAAAATAAATTGTGCAAATTCAGAAGCAATATTCCAGTGCACAAAGGCATCCCTCTTTAGTTTCAGTGGCTCATCAGTGAACTTACAGCCCATTATACTCATGCTTACAATGGCCAACAAACAGAGGCTCCGCCTGAATCCCCCGCCTGCAGAAACACAAACACAAGTCAATCATTCTTATCATTTAAAACTCAAAACTCTTAAATAACATGCTTTATGTGTACTGTGTGACTAATAGTCCAGAGGTTGATAAAGAAAATATTTCAATACTTTAGAAGTTCACAGCGAAACTCTTCCAGGCGAGGGAAGGCCAGATCTGCGTTCAAAGTTTTTTCTTCATTGCTCCACAACCTCTCAGCAGCAGCGCAGGCTCTCGGCCTTCACAAACACAATCACAAAGATCTAGAACTATGAACAATTTTGCACCAATAATAATATCATTAATAAAAGATCTTGTCTGTGTATTTTTTCATACCACAGACGTGGGTTCAGATTCGTGGCGTCGACATATTCACCCCACATGGCGACCTCTCCACCAATCACCAACTTCTTTTGCTCATCTGTCCCTAAATCATGGAAAGAAACTTTATTTTTAAGAGGGTATCTGATCAATAAAAATACTAAAACTGAAATAAAAATACAATTAAAAAGAAATACTTAAAATGAATAAAAATAACTTTTTTTTGCTCTTCTGTCCCTAAAACATGGAATGCACAAATTTAACAAGATATACACTGAAAATACACCAGCACTGCACTACAAACAAACAACAAAGCAAACAAAATGTTTAATTTCATTAAAAGTTAAAGATAACAGTTGATTTATCATTAATTAGAATAGTTGAGTGTCATTAATTAGAGATAACTGACTAATTTATTAAATTAACAACCACCAGCCCATAAATTAGAATCAACTGTATCTGAACCCGGAAACGGCATCAGGCTCTTATTAATCGCCCGTTTGCTTTTCTATTTTATACCAAATATTTAAATTTTGACCCCAGCCTAACATGCTGCTCCACACACCGGAGAAATTCTGGGGCTGCACTGCGTAGGAAATACGCCAGTCCTGGCCGTAGCTGATGTGGTTGATGTACCAGGGGGCAGAGAGCAGAACCCTGTGCCCGGCCTTGGTCATCTTGCTCAGTTCAGCCTGGTAACCTTTACCCTTCCAGATCTCCAGAACCGTGTCCTGTGGAATCTGAGACAGCGTACAGACAGGAAACACTGGGTCACACGCGGTGCTCTCTTCACGCATTATCGGCATCTATGGATTAATCAATTACCTCAGCTTTATTAATCTGTATGAATGCAACATTTTTGGGCTTTTATCACTTTTATTGAGTGTATTGTGGAGCGAGGACAGGAAATGATGGGGTGAAGAGGTGGAAACGAGATTTAAAAAATATTGCAAGCCAGACTCAAACTCAAAAAGCTCAATGTCTTAAACACTAATCCACAGTTCTGACAAACAAAAACAAAATATTTTGTGCATAAATGCAAAATTTTGGGACTTTTATCAAATATATTAAGCGTATTGTGAAGCGAGGACAGGAAATGGTGGGCTGAGGAGGTGGAAACGAGATTTCAAAAATATTGCAAGCTAGACTCAAACTCAAAAAGTCCAAAAAAGCACCAGAGCTCAACGTCTTAACCACTAATCCACAGTTCTGTCATACAGTTTTTTTTTTATTCTGTGCATAAATGCAACATTTTTGGGCTTTTACCAAATTTATTGAGCATATTGTGGAGCGAGGACAGGAAATGATGGGGTGAAGAAGTGGAAACGAGATTTTAAAAATGTTGCAAGCCAGACTCAAACTCAAAAACACCAAAAAAGCAGCAGAGCTCAACGTCTTAACCACTAATCCACAGTTGTGACATAAATTTTTTTTTCATTTTGTGCATAAATGCAACATTTTTGGGCTTTTACCAAATTTACTGAGCATATTGTGGAGCGAGGACAGGAAATGATGGGGTGAAGAAGTGGAAACGAGATTTTAAAAATGTTGCAAGCCAGACTCAAACTCAAAAACACCAAAAAAGCAGCAGAGCTCAACGTCTTAACCACTAATCCACAGTTGTGACATAAATTTTTTTTTCATTTTGTGCATAAATGCAACATTTTTGGGCTTTTACCAAATATATTGAGCGTATTGTGGAGCGAGGACAGGAAATGATGGGGTGAAGAAGTGGAAACAAGATTTAAAAATGTTGCAAACCAGACTCAAACTCAAAAAATCAACTCTTGGTTGCCACCTTCTGGTAAGAAAGTGCTTCGCAACGATTGTGACAGGATTTCATGCAGCATTCTGGGCAAGAGGGCAGCGTGGGGAACATGAGATGTTACATTAAGTCTTTTTTCTTAAAATAGTTATGTACTAAGTATTTGATGCAATTCCTATTGAAAAGGAGTATAATACCAAAATAGAAAGACCAGTGTTTTTACTGTTAACTAAAACTAAAACTACTCTATTAAAAATGTATTTAAAGTTAATTTAAATTAAAGCTGCATTTAAAGCTAATTTAAAAGTGAAATAGAATAAAATATAAACATTACATGAAAAACGTAAAAAAAATAACAAGTTGAAGTACTAAAATTACTGAAATGAACTGAAAAAAACAAAAGCTAAATAGAAAAATAACAAAATTAATTTAAAAAAAGCATAAAATAAAATATAAAATATAAAAATATGAATACAAACTATAATAATATAATATAGTTAATAATATAATATAATATATTAATATAATATAATAATAATAATAATAATAAAATAACACAGGCAAAGTCACGCTTATCAATAGCATGTTTGTTTGATTCTCACGCAGAACACACACTTTCACACTGCACTGAATTAAAATGTAAGAAAAATTATCACTGCACTGAGACAGCACTGCAATCTCTTGTACTTGTTAGTGTTTTGCACTCATGCTCTGACCCCTAAAGGCTAGTGGCCGCACAATGTAGTAGCGGGCCCAGCTGTGAGTGGGTATCGGCAGGTCGAGGTAGAAAGGAGCCGCCAAGATGACCTTTAACCCTGCCTTAGTCACCCGGCGCATCTCGCACAGGTAACATCCCTGCTTCCAAACCTCCACCACGTACTTAGATCTGGGCTAGAAGAGAAGTATCTCATTCCGGTTAAACCACACGCACTACTTTTGAGGTTTGAAAGACACCAGTGTAGAGCAGATTTCTACTCACTCGCTCATGGTAGTCAAACACGTCCTGCCAAACAATGGAGGTTTTGTTGAGAGCGGCGGTCATGTTCATTATACTGAAGAACATAAAGAGAGACATAAAGACACAAAGAAAAACCATAGACACTGTGTTCATGAATGTTCTGTTTCTTATGTTTATGCAGTAAATCTGTAAAATAAACAGTTTGTTCATAATTTTATCACAAGAAAATTAATATACTAAACATTAAAACAGAATTTAATCAATGCACAGTCACAGGTGTGCTTATATATTTAAATAGTTTCAAACATGGCGTAACATTTTAGAAATATTAATTCTAGAATCTGGGATTAAGCTTGATAAAATAACACTTTTGAAAAATTAAATATTAATTAATATGTACCACTTAAATCTTTAATGTTTATAATATGTATTTATAATTATTAATGAATGGATCATTTGGAAGGGATCATGAAGGAAAAGCAACCAACAAGAGATGCTGTTATTCTAATAATAAATACATAAATAAGTTTTAGGTTCATTAAGATTTTTTTAAAAGAAATTAATACTTATATTCAGCAAGGGTGCATTAAATTGATAATAAATTCTTATTAGCTTTCTATTCAAAGAATTCTGGAAAAAAAAAAAAATGTATTATGGTTTCCAGCACAATTGTTTTCAACATTGATGATAATAAGAAAACAATGTTTCTTGAGCAGCAAATCATCATATTAGAATGATTTCTGAAGGATCATGTGACACTGAAGACTGGAGTAATGATGCTGAAAATTCAGCTTTGATAACAGGAATAAATTGCATTTTACTATATACTCAAATAGAAAACAGTTATTTAAAATTGTAATAATATTTCACAATTTTACTGTTTTTATGGTATTTTTGGTGAGCATGAGAGAATTCCTTTTAAAAAACATTTAAAATTCTTACCGAGCCCAAACTTTGAACGGAAGTGTGTAGAGTTTTTGAAATTTGAAACACTCTCACAATTCTACTAACCTCTCCATATAGAATGATTCCAGTTTGGTAAAATCCTTCCCAAAGCCCATCTTTTCCATAAACTTTCGCACATTGGGATTGGACTGCCTGTTTGAGAAAATAACTTTGTTAAAATCTTCAAATAAAAATACCACCTTTTTGCTAAAACGTGTGACAAAAGTGCTTACCAGCAGGCAAAACTGACCTCATCCCCTCCTAAGTGAACATATGAGTCAGGAAAGACATATTTCACCTCTTTCAAGAGGCGTTCCATGAACTTATAAGTGGTGTCTACCGTTGGATCGACAGGTCCAAATGAACCAGAGGGCACATCTCCCTTGTAACAAGGTGTCAAGAGGTCTGGCTGTCCTGATAATAAGGGACAAGCGTCATTATTCGTTGTAGGGTTTTCAAACGATACCAGTAGGTACTAAAAAAAAAGAAAGAAAGACACTGTAGCAGCATTTCTGCAGTACCAGTAGTACAGAGTATCGGGCATATTCGGTACCCGCTGATAGACGCTACTTTCAAACGCTCCCATTCGTGTTTGTTTGAGAGTCAAAGGTTTCTATTTACAGTGTGTTTTAACAAGCGTTGAGCATTGTAGCCAATCACGCATGAACGCAATAGCCTATCAGAGGAGCTAGTCAGTAAGTCAGTCAGAATCCGCTTAAAACCGCTGAAAACACACAAGTTTTTGTTTTGTTCAACGCTCGCGAATCCTTTCACTGTAACCAACAAAGTGTAAACACGATATAAATAAGAGATTCATTGTACAATTAAAGGCATCTTTACACAGCCGAGTTAAGGCTGCTCTAAAGTGGCTCTGTGTCTGCTCAAAATTCTGTGAAATGACGCAATGACTTAAAATACGCCGGGTCTGACCCACCTCAGCCCCTAGTATCAAAGGCGACGCTGAAATGGTTTTGATTCAGTGTAAATGAATGCAAGCTTATGACGCCCTAAACCACGTCATTGTCATGACCACCGATATTTCACGACGGTCAAGTGACGTCTGCTGTACTGCCTGAAACGCTACGTTAGTATCATTGTTCATTTGTTGTGCCTGCTCCAAAGTGACTTTATGGCTCATTGAAAAAGTGTGAGATATAGCACGTATAGGAAATGAATTTAAAATTCCGTATTTTTATTTCGAGTTTTATTTTATTGTTTATTATTTCATTATTTTTAAATTAATTTATAACACTTTGTTAGTAATGTTCAAAGCATTGTTTCCCACGATTTTAATTCCTGTGTAAATGCATTTAAATGCCGCTTCAGAGAAGCATTAACAGTCTGTGTAAATGCACATTTTTGTGATTTTAAGTCACTTCAGATTTGGTTTCTGTGGCACCTTTGCTGTGTGAAGATGCCTTACGAAAGCTTTTTCATAAAAAGTAACTGTTACGCCATTAGTTACTTTTTTTTAGAAAGTAACGCAATATTGTAACGCATTACTTTTAAAAGTAACTTTCCCCAACACTGGATGTGTATGTGTGAAAGAGTGTGTGTACCTTTCCCCCATGACTGAGTGTGTCCAGGCGAGTCAAACTCAGGTACGACTCTAATGCCCCTTATTCTAGCATGTTCAATCACTCTCATCACATCTGACTGCGTGTAGATATGAGTAAACGGATGAAAAGCTCCCTAGAAGAAGATATGCCAGTGTTATTATTGGTAACTAAAACTAAAACTATTAAAAATCTTTCTTAACTGAAATAACGCTAAAATAAAATAAAGAAAAACTTAGAAATATTGCTTTGGCAACTAAATGAAAAAAAATTGTATTTCTTTATTTCTATAACTTTAAAAAAGTTGAATTACCGAAATTACTAAAAATAAAATAAAAACTGAAAATATAAAAATAAAAGCTTATTCAAAATATTAATGAACACCATAATAGTATATAAATAATACTAAAATAACACTGTAGCTGCCTTGAGATATAGAGTATACACCAATCAGGCATAACATTACCCCAATGTTGTGTTGGTTCCCCTTTTGCTGCCAAAACAGCCCTGACCCATTGAGACATGGACTCCACTAGACCCCTAAACAATTCTTAGGTAGGTGGTACGTGTCAAAGTAACATCCACATGGATGGCAGGACCCAAGGTTTCCCAGCAGAACATTGCCCAAAGCATCACTGCAGCACTGTGTATTCTGACACCTTTCTATCAGAACCAGCATTAACTTCTTGAGCAATTTGAGCTACAGTGGCTCGTCTGTTTGATCGGACCACACGGGCCAGCCTTCGCTCCCCACGTGCATCAATGAGCCTTGGCCGCCCATGTCCCTGTCGCCGGTTCACCACTGTTCCTTCCTTGGACCACTTTTGATAGATACTGACCACTGCAGACCGGGAACACCCCACAAGAGCTGCAGTTTTGGAGATGCTCTGACCCAGCCGTCTAGCCATCACAATCTGGCCCTTGTCAAACTCACTCAAATCCTTACGCTTGGCCATTTTTCCTGCTTCTAACACATCAACTTTGAGGACAAAATGTTCACTTTCTGCCTAATACATCCTATCCACTAACAGGTGCCGTGATGAAGAGATAATCAGCGTTATTCACTTCACCTCATAATGGTCATAATGATATGCCTGATCGGTGTATATTATATATACAGCATCTTTAAAGCCATTAAAATCAATATAAACGACAAATGCATATAATAACTACTGCAGGTGATTCTACCTTATTACTGAGGTCAGGAAAGGTGCGGCTCTGATACGGAAAGGAAGGGTCATCCACGATGTGCCAGTGAAAGACGTTGAATTTACTGTAGGCCATAGCATCCTAAGGAAAATAAAAATTGTTTATTTCACAATACTTAATATATTTATTCAGCAAGGAATTAAATTGATCAAAAGAAATGTAAAGAAATGTATTATGTTACAAAAGTTTCTATTTAAATAAATGTCTGTCTAGTCATCAAAATATCCTGTAAAAATGTATGGGACCAAGTTTTCCAAGAAAATATGAAGCAGCACAACTGTTTTCAACATTGATAATAATAATAAATGTTTTTTGAGCATCAAATCATCATATTAGAATTACTGAAGAGTAAATACATACCAGGGTCTTCAAAATAGCATGGAGGGGTAAATAATGCCTTGAAGTGTCCAGTAAAAGTCCTCTATATGCAAACCGTGGGAAGTCTACAATTTCTGTCTTGTTGAGAAAATACTGCATGGAAAGGTTGAATAAAAGAACATATTTAACATGCTAATATACCGCAGCACTATAGCAATTTATTACAATCACATGACACTGTCACACAACACTTA
Source organism: Coreius guichenoti (assembly GCA_039654105.1). Lineage (NCBI taxonomy): Eukaryota > Metazoa > Chordata > Actinopteri > Cypriniformes > Gobionidae > Coreius > Coreius guichenoti. Next base: position 22,509,080 of record CM077191.1, read on the forward strand.
CAGAGCCATAATCATCCTGGTACACAAGCTGACTGAAGGACTCCAGACCTGATTTTCAGGTTTCATAAGTTGAAAAAAGACAAATAATTAGTTAGTGCTTTCAAGCATAAAAATATGCACAAATGAAAAACAAAATCACCTCTCAGAGAACCCCATACAGTCACTGATCTCAGAACAGCCTGGCCATTAGACACACTCAGGTTATCTGCAACAACAAAACGTGTTTAGAATGTCTTAGCATATATGTCATAAAATGACACAAAACACATTATTTTTTTAATCTTGACAGTGTAAATACACCTTCTAATATAGCAGACTTTCTCTAAAATGATCAGAGAAAATAAAAGGTCAAAGGTCAGCAGGGGTTCTATCACATGATCAGGAAACACTCACAGCTCTCATCTGAATCTTCATCAGGGTAGCCGTCACATCCTCTGCTTTTGACACTCACTGACACCACAAAGGGTTTTGGCTCCGGCCACAAGTAACGAAGCCCATTTTCTGTTCAAATAAACAATAAAATATCAACACACATTATTTAGTATTGCAAAATTGTTTCATTTGACTATGAAGAGCTACTTAGATGCCCACAGGCTGTCTAAACCCAGTTTAAAGCGTTTAAACAGACAAAAGAACAGGAAAAATATGTTTGTGCACTTAGCTACACTTTCTGAATTTCCTTTTAAAATTTGTAATAAAATGTGTAAAAATGTATGGGTGTTTATTTGAAAGAATTAAAAGCACAGTTTCATGTCTATCCTTGTATTTTTCAACTGGTCGAGGTTGATATGGGATTTAGAAAGTAGTAATAAGTAATGCAATACTTAGAGAGTACCTTAAAGGGTTAGTTCACTTAAAAATGAAAATTCTGTCATTATTTACTCACCATCATGTCGTTCCAAACCCGTAAGACATTCATTCATCTTCAGAACACAAATTAAGATATTTTTGATGAAATTTTGATGACCCCTCCATAGACAGCAACGTGATTACCACTTTCAAGGTCCAGAAAGGTAAAAACATCGTTAAAATAGTCCATGTGACTCCAGTGGTTCAACCTTAATTTTATGAAGCGACAAGAATACTTTTTGTGCACAAAAAACAAACAAAAATAACGACTTTATTCAACAATTTCTTCACGTCTGTGTCAGTCTCCTACTCTGTTGATGTAGTAAATACAGTACACAGCGCTTCCGAGTTACTTCAGAGCTAGTGCGTGTGATGCTGATGCAGGAGCTGACCAACAGCGTAGGAGACTGACACAGACGAGAAGAAATTGTTGAATAAAGTCGTTATTTTTGTTTGTTTTTTGCGCACAAAAAGTATTCTCGTCGCTTCATAACAGGTTGAACCACTGGAGTCACATGGACTATTTTAACGACCTCTTTACTACCTTTCTGGACCTTGAAAGTGTTCATTAAATAGCTGTCTATGGAGGGGTCAGAGAGCTCTCTGATTTCATCAAAAAATGAACGAAGGTCTTACAGGGTTTGGAACGACATGAGGGTGAGTAATTAATGATTTTTGGGTGAACTAACCCTTTAATACCTTGTACCTTAATCTAATTACACGGTTGAAAATGTGATTAGTAGCTAGTAACATTTGTTTCATTCATTGCCAGGCATAAACCAACCTGATCCTTTTGTAAAGTCAGGGAATATGATGGAGAAGTATCTTTTGAAAGCAGCATCCAGGACGGAGCATCCAGTCTGAGCAGCCGAGTCCTTTCCGTAAGTGAAGGAGAAGAGCTGCGGACTTAGACTGTATCTGTCCGCGGACTGATGGATCTGTTGCGGCAGCGGCCAGACTCCCTCCACCTGCTCCACCGTGAGACTGACAACAACCAGAGAGAACCAGACTTGCAGACAATGAGAGTACGTGCCGGTGTGAGCCATGTTGATGTCGCTTCAGTCGTGCTTCACTGCTGTCGGACTGCAGGTTTGTGTCGTTGTGTCATGAGAAAAGCACTGAATGAAACTGTCAAAACACGAGTCATATGACAGTTAGCTAGCGTTTCTTGTTCAGCTGACCTGACCTGAGCTGCGGCGATTCTCATTGGCTTAGCTCGAGTCACATGGTCTATTTCCGGGACAATAATAAAAGTAATAAAGGTGATGTTGCGATTCTGAGCCACACTCCTAACCAGCAGGTGGCGGTAATGCACCTTGAAGTTGTATGCCAACCGCTATAAACGTCAAGAAGAAGAAGAAGAAATAAAGGTGCGTTCACGCCACCTCGTAATTCCTATAATTACGAGAGTCTGAGCGTTACGGCTTGTACCACGTGATCGCTGCACCTCACGCGGAAGCAGAGAAAAATGGCAGCGCTTCCAGCAGTAAAACGTAAATAAGCAGTTATTTCGTAATATTTTAAAATTCGTGTAATTAACTTTTGCCAATGTACACTATTTTTCATGCAAAACTAATAAAACATAAACAAAAGACATGCAGTTAGATATCTAGGTTATTCTTGTAATGAACCTTAATAAAATGAAAGTGTAATAATAACACGTTTGAACAACACTTCAATGTTACTTCTAATGTGTTTATTTTTCTTCTTCTTAGTACTTAAATTACATTTCTGTTACATTTTAGTTAAATTAAATTACAGCATTCTTTCACGCAGTTTCATTTTGCCGACTGTCGCTATAGAAACGGATAATCCCCAATTCGAGGACGTTTCTAAAGCGTCAGTTGGTAAAATGAACCCGCGTGAATGCTGAAGAATGCTGTAATTTAATTTAAGTAAAATGTAATTTAAGTAATAATAAGAAGAAAAAACACAATAGAAGTAACATGCAAATGCGTTGTTATTATTACACCTTCATTTATTTAGGTTGTCATTAAAAGAATAGCCTAGATATCTAAATCCGCGCTGCATGTCTTTTGTTTATGTTCACATTACTTTTGCCTAAAAAAAATAGTGTACATTGGCAAAAAGCTAGTGTACAAGCTAGAATCTCGTAATTACAGGAATTACGAGGTGGCGTGAACGCACCTATATATATATATATATATATGCGCATGCACATATGCGTTAACAGCTCCGAATACAACGTCACGTGTTGTCATCTCAAGATTCCGGTAAATACGAGGTGGCGTGAACGCAGTATATAAAAAGAAGATAAAACGAATATAAAGTATTACCAAAGTCTCTTTAAGACAAGTCATTTCACTCGGCGGCCATCTTTGAAATGCCTCTCGGGCATGCAAGTGCAGCTCCTATCTCTTTGAATGGGAAAACATCAAATTCTCCAAAACTGTTCACCAAGCTTACGATTAAATTTCATATTTGAAATCACCAATGAAATATGACAACAACTGTCTCATAAATTGTTGATAAACGGTCGAATCATGACAAAAAACAGCCTGGACAAAGCTAATGCGCATGCGCAGTCCTAAACGCGCGTCTCGGAACACTGCCTGTTTCTATAGCAACCGGAGCTTCTAATCGACGATTGGATAATATTGAGAAATAATTTTGAAAAACATTGTTTTAAAACTTTGTTCGTTGGCTTCCTGCACTGTTATTTTATTTTATGCTATTGGTTTTTTTTTTTTTATTTATTTATTTATTTATTTATTTATTTTTTTCTCTCCATATGCACTATTGTTATTTTACTTTTATATATTATATTATTGGCACAATATTTTTATTTAATTTTTCCCTGTCACTTTTTATTGTTTGTGCTGATATTCTGGTAATGAAACAAGTAAGAAATAATCAAGTAGGCCTACTTTGAAATTGAGAACTAAATTTGAGAGTCAGAAAAAGCCTCTAGATGGCGTTAATACACAGTCAAACAAACTCTTAAATTTTAGACTTAAAGGGATAGTTCATACAAAAAATGAAAATTTTGTCTTCATTGACCCTCAAGTTGTTCTAAACCTGTAGCTATGAGTTTCTTTCTTCTGTTGAACACAAAAGAAGATAATTTGAAGAAATGTTGTTAATCAAACAGTTGACGGCACCCATCAACGTCCATAGTGTTTTTTTTCCTATTATGAAAGTTTGGTCAACTGTCTGGATAACAACATTTCTTCAAATTATCTTCAAAAAACTCAAAACAGAAAAAAAACAACACAACAAAACAAAACAAATCAAAACCAAATAAAACAAAAGCAAAACAAAACAAAACCCCCAACACACAACAAAGCAAAGCAAGGATAAAACAAAACAAAAATACAAAAACAAAAGAAAACAAAAAACACACACAAAACACAACACACAACAAAGCGAAACAAAAAATAAAAACACAATACAGGGCAAAGCAAAAGCAAACAAAAAAACTCAAAACAAAAAATCTAAAAGCAAAACAAAAAAATACACACAAAAAAATAAACACAACACACAACAAAGCAAAGACAAACAAACAAACAAAACACAAAAAATAAACAACACAATAAAACAAAACAAACAAAAAACTCAAAACACAAAAACACACACAAAGAACTAAATTTGAGAGTCTGAAAAAGCCTCTAGATGGTGTTAGTATACAGTCAAACAAACTCTTAAATTCTACACTTAAAGGAATAGTTCACCCAAAAATGAAAATTTTGTCTTCATTGACTCGCCCTCAAGTTGTCCCGAACCTGTATGAGTTTCTTTCTTCTGTTGAAGATCATTTGAAGAAAATTTGGTTACCAGACAGTTGATGGCACCCATAGTATTTTTTTTCTTTCGATGGCTACCGTCAACTGTTTGATTACCAACATTCTTCGAAAATATCTTCTTTTGTTTAACAGAAGAATGAAAATCATACAGGTTTGCAACAACTTGAGGGTGAGTCAATGAAGACAAAATTTTCATTTTTGGGTGAACTATCCCTTTAAATTTGCAGCAATTTTGGGAAAGTTACCAAAACCATCATTAATCCTTTCAGTTAAATCATCCATATTAAAAATCCTTTGTATTTCCCCTGTATTGTGATTGATTGAAATCCTGTACATAACAAAAGTAATGGTATTTTAAAATGACAGGACTAATGGGATCACTTACAAAATAAAGACATTTATTATGTCATCTGATTAAAGTAACACACTACCACTGTCATTGTAGTGTCTGCACTTCCCAAAGAAAACATGAGACATCTTAACTGGATTAAATTACCATTAGTCATAACTCCATTGTTCCATGAAAGAAAGTAAATATTATATAATTGCTTTCAATGATGAAGCATCATCCAGAATCAATATCTGGATAAGCATAAGCATATGCGGCCAACCTAAATAGACAAATTAAACAGTAATTTAAATTTAAATAATTAAAAAAAAAAAAAAAAACTTTGCTTTAAGCTTTATTTAGCACATTTTTAAAGTCTTTCAAAAGCCTATGACTTTCTTTCTTCAGTGAAACAAAAAAATGTTATTTCTAAAGCTTTACTTTAGAAATTTTTTGTTTACTTTTTTGTAATTTTTATCATGGTCCCCATCCACTTTCATTAAATAAGACCAATATACACAATATGTATAAGACCAATACACAAACACACAACAAAGCAAAGCAATAAAACTCAAAACACAACACAACTGTTACGTGTGAGAAGGGATGAAGCTGAGTGAGAATCCAAGTGCAGCATGAATGATTTAATAACAAACAACATACAGTAAATCCAAGACCGAGGGTTTCAAAAACAGGTAGGAGTGCAACAACAGGAACACACATACAGGAGCACAACGACCAACAACTGAAGTACAGAGGTTTAAATGCACAGGGTCAAACAAGCTTAACAAATTAACAAGACACACCTGGGGAGACTAATCAACATGAAAAACTACAAAGAACTACAAAACATGGCACAAGACAGGAAATAACAAAAGTCCTCACACAAGACAGGGGAACACAGGCTAGGATCATGACAACAACAAAGCAAAGCAAGCAACAAAACACAACAAAAGCAAATAAAACAAAAGCAAAACAAAACACAAACAAAAACTCAACACAGCAAAGCAAGGATAAAACAAAACAAAAAAAACTAACAAAAACCTCAAAAAACGAAACACAACAAAGCAAAGCAAACAAAAAAACTCAAACACAAAAAACACACCAAAACAAAGCAAAACCAAATAACAAAGCAAAGCAAAAACACACAACAAAACAAAACCAAATAAAACAAAAGCAAAACAAAACAAACAAAAAACTCAAAACACAACACACAACAAAGCAAAGCAAGCATAAAACAAAACAAAAAAACTAACAAAAAACCTCAAATCACAAAAAACACATAATAATGAAACCACACAATACAACACAATGAGACAGCTTAAAGGGATGGTTCACCCAAAATTAGCCCATGATTTACTCACCCTCAAGTCATCCTAGGTGTATATGACATTCTTCTTACAGACGAATGCAATCTGAGTTATATTAAAAAATGTCCTGGCTCTTCCAAGCTTTATAATGGCAGTGAATGGCTGTTTCTGTTTTGAAACAGCCATATTTACTGTGCTCACCATATTTACTGTGCTCACCAATATTTATCTTAGTTTCCAAATGATTACTTTCTGAACTACTTTTCAGAACTGATGAAAAATCTGGCTTCATTCTATATTCACTTGTAATTAGTCGATATAAATGTTGCTATAAGCCTGCTCAGGGGTCTGTTTACTGTAGTTTTACTGCTTTTGTCTTTATGGCATATTGTTAATCACATGGTTCAGATCATAAAATGGTTATCTTGGTCTGGATCTCTGGCCTAATAGTTTTATGTTTGGTCTTCTTGACAGTAGACACTGCCATATCATCTGTGCTCAGAGTCTTTGGTAAAAACAAATACAATATGGTCTCCACAGCAAAACTGACAACTCTTTGTCAGGTGTTTCAGTCAATAATATGTACATCATAATTGCATATGTGCACACCTACAAATAGAAAATCTGCATATTGTGATTTATTTATTAATTTTTTTGAGATTGTTTGTTTTGTCCATGATTTCTTGAACCTAAAACACTTTAAAAGCGAGTACTCTTTATAATGTCAAAATGTCTAACATCTAATGTTTCAATTGTTATAACCACAATAACCGCGTGCCATAACTGGGATGGTGATAAAATTCTGTGGGTAGTTCTGAAGAAACTAATCATTGCAGTAGTCATAGTCCCCAAAATAATGAACATTACATTAATGAAACTCAGAACACAAAAACACACACACACACACACACACACACACACACGGCACATAATACAACATACAACAAAATAAAGCAAAACCAAATAAAACAAAAACAAAGCAGAACAACAAACAAAAATAAAAACACAGCACACAACAAAGCAAAAACATAAACCAAACACACAAAAAACAACAAACAACAAAACAAAGCAAAACCAAATAAAACAAAAGCAAAGCAAAACAAAACAAACGTCTTGGTTACATATGTAACCCTCGTTTGTGTGAGGGAAAAATATCTAATATTTAAAACTTTACAAACTGTAATCTCTAACTTCCGCTAACTGTTGTGTGCGCGTTCACGAGAGACTGCCGTTCCAGCGTATGACGTAGGATGCAGGCGTAGCGTAAGTTCCGGTGACGAACGTGGAAGCACAGAGGAGAGAGCAAAACAAAACTTGGTTCTCGCGAGAACTAGCAAATTCTCAGCGGACTGTCCTACGTCATACACTGGAACGCCAGTCTCTTGTGAACGCGCGTACAACAGTTAGCGGAAGTTAGAGATTACAGTTTATAAAGTTTTAAATATGGATATTTTTCTTACACAAACCCATCGATTCACTTCAGAAGGCCTTTATTAACCCTCCGGAGCCGTGTGGAGCACTTTTATGGACTTCAAAACAGAAACAGCCATTCACTGCCATTATAAATCTTGGAAAAGCCAGGACATTTTTTTAATATAACTCTGATTGTATTCGTCTGAAAGAAGAACGTCTCGGTTACGTATGTAACCCTCGTTCCCTGAGGAGGGAACGGAGACGTAACGTCAGTGACTGACGAATGGGGGTTTCGCTTAGAAGCCTATCATCTTCGAGATCTAGAAAACGCCCAATGGCAGCGCCAATGCCATGGGCATGCGGAATTTGCATAGCGTAACTCCGCCCCACAGCGTGGGTATATAAGGAAGTACGCTGGCAACATCGCATATGTTACCTGCTGAGGAGCCAAGACTGAACTCCCGGCTGTTCCAGCGGTACAGCGGAAGTGGCAGAGGGACGTTACGTCTCCGTTCCCTCCTCAGGGAACGAGGGTTACATACGTAACCGAGACGTTCCCTTTCGTTCAGTCACTCCGAGTAACGTCAGTGACTGACGAATGGGGGTCCCAATATAATCACGCCACTCGGCTGTCATCCAGTGCCCTGCGTAAGCGTGAGCTCCCTGTCGTAAGCTAGTACGGACAAAGGACTCCCACTTAACACAGGAATACCAAGGTACACTGGGAAGCATATTCCAGGTGGAAGTATGCGCCAAATGCCTACCCGTAGGGAGGACTTAAGAACACATATGACCCGCTCAGGGCTACATATGGGAAACTCTGGGGTAACCAGCCGAAGGTGGAAGAATTTTACCCCCAGGGGTGGCAAGGGGCTTGCCAAGGGAAAGACACCTGCTCAGGGAGACTTACAGTGGGAATACACATGTGGGGGTCGCCCAACGGGGGAACCATGCACACGGTGGCACCTAGCCAACACGAGGGCCTGAGCGAGTGGGCAGACGTACTGGTGTCGGCATCAACAGTGCTGGAGGAACTCAGGGCTTCAGGGAAACTACCTGAGGAAATATCGCACGTATCCAGTCCGTGGAGTGGAATGGCGAGCAAGCGAAGACACCTGAGCCTAGTCCATTACCGGCCACTAGTAGAGGCGAGTACAAGAGAGGACACTGGCTCCACTCGGAGATTATAGAATCTGGCGAATGTGTTGGGTGTCGCCCAGCCTGCAGCTCTGCAATGTCTGTTAGCGAGGCGCCATGCGCTAGAGCCCAAGAGTGAGCCCTGACCCCTAGGGGGCATGGACGCCCCTGCGTCAGGTAAGCCAAAACAATGGCGTCCACTATCCAGTGAGACAACCTTGCTTGGAGAGAGCCTTTCCCTTCAGCTTCCCACCATAACAGACAAAGAGCTGGTCTGAGGTCCTGAACACTGCGTTCTGTCTACGTAAGCACGGAGGGCGCGTACTGGACAGAGCAGTGCCAAGGCTGGGTCTCCCTCCTCCAAAGGCAGCGCTTGCAGGTTCACCACCTGGAACGGAGTGGTGGGAACCTTGGGCACATATCCAGGCCGGGGTCTCAGGATCACGTGAGAGTAGGCCGGCCCGAATTCCAGGCACGCTTCGTCAACCGAAAATGCCTGTAGGTCCCCTACCCTCTTGATGGAGGCCAAGGCGATCAGGAGCTCTGTCTTTTCATAGACAGGAACTTAAGCTCGACTGACCGCAATGGCTCGAAGGGAGCCCTCTACAGAGCACTTAAGACTACTGAGAGGTCCCAAGAGGGTACGAGGGGAGCGCGAGGAGGATTCAGTCTCCTCGCTCCCCTCAGGAACCTGATGACCAGGTCGTGCTGACTTACCTTTTTCGTCTCCACAAGGTCGTGGTAGGCTGATATAGCGGCCACATAAACCTTGAGGGTGGAAGGAGACAGCCTTCGTTCCAACCCTTCTGGAGGAATGCGAGCACGGACCCGATCGGGCATTTCCAGGGGTCTTCTTGGCGAGAAGAACACCAGTGACGAAGAGGTTCCACTTAAACGCATAGGCGTGTCGTTCCTGTAGACAGGGCCCTAGCGGAAGTGATGGTAGCCACCACCTGAGGTGGTAGGGTACTCAAACCTGCCGCGTCCCATCCAGGAGCCACACGTGGAGGTTCCAAAGATCGGGACGCGGGTGCCAAAGGGTGCCCCGTCTCTGAGAAAGGAGGTCCTTCCTCAGAGGAATCGACCAGGGAGGGGCTGTCGCAAGGAGTACGAGTTCGGAGAACCAGGTCCGGCCGGGCCAATACGGGGCGACCAAAAGGACCTGCTCCTTGTCCTCCCTGATCTTGCACAGAAGCTGTGCAAGAAGGCTCACTGGGGGAAACGCATACTTGCGGAGGCCCCGCGGCCAGCTGTGCGCCAGAGCGTCCGTGCCGAGGGGGCCCTCGGACAGGGAATAAAACAGGCGGCAATGGGAAGAGTCGTGGGAGGCAAACAGATCTACCTGTGCGTCGCCGAACTGTTCCCAAATCAGCTGAACCGTCTGGGGATGGAGTCTCCATTCTCCAGGAAGTGGCTGAAGCCGTGAGAGCTCGTCGGCTGCACGGTTCAGGACTCCCGGGATATGGAAGGCACGAAGGGACCTCAGGTGCTTCTGACTCCATAAGACGAGATGGCGGGCGAGTTGAGACATGCGGCGGGAACGCAGACCACCCTGGTGGTTGATGTACGCTACTGTGGCCGTGTTGTCTGACCGGACTAGCACGTGTTGACCCTTGAGCAGCGCTCGGAAGCGGTGCAGGGCGAACCGTACTGCCAGCAACTCGAGGCAATTGACATGCAGGAGGCGCTGGGGTCCTGTCCAGGAGCCCGCGGCAGCATGTCCATTGCACATGGCACCCCAGCCCGTGGTGGAGGCATCTGTTGACACAACAATATGCCTGGAAACTCGTTCTAAGGACACACCGGCCCGTAGAAAACTGAGGTTCGACCACGGGGTGAGGGTCTGCAGGCAGGCCCGAGTCACTGGGACCGGAGCGTGCCCGACTGCCATGCCCATCTCGGGACTCGATCGCGAAGCCAGTGCTGAAGCGGTCTCATATGAAGCAATCTGAGCGGCGTTACCGCGGCTGCAGATGCCATATGCCCCAGGAGCCTCTGAAATAACTTCAGTGGAACCGCACTCTTGCTCCTGATTTGACGTAGGCAAGTCAGCAGTGACTGCGCGCGCTCGCTCGTAAGCTGCGCGCACCTGGCGACCGAGTCGATACTGAGAAAAGAGATCCTCTGCACTGGCAGAGTTTGCTCTTTTCTCAGTTGACCCGAAGGCCCAGACGAGCTAAGTGCTGGAGCACCAGGTCTCTGTGTTCGCACACCTGCTCTCGAGAGTGACTCAGGAACAGCCAGTCATCGAGGAAGTTCAGGATGCGAACCCCGTGTTGCCTGAGTGGCACAAGGGCTGCCTCGACAATCTTCGTAAAGACGCGAGGGGACAGAGCTAGCCCGAATGGGAAGACCGCGTACTGATATGGAAGTAGGCGTCCTTCAGGTCGATCGCTGCAACCCAATCTACTGGACGAACGCATTCGAAAAGGCGCTTCGCTGTCAACATCCTGAACGGAAACCTGTGAAGGGATCGGTTCAGGACGCGCAGGTCCAGGATCGGTCGTAACCCACCGGTTTTCTTGGGTACAATGAAGTAAGGGCTGTAGAAGCCGGACTTCATCTCGGCTGGAGGGACAGGCTCGATCGCACCCTTCGCCAGCAAGGTAGCAACCTCCGCACGCATGACAGGGGCGTTGGGCCCCCCATGGTGTGGCGGACTCCCCGGAGCGGGGAGGAGCCTGAGCGAACTGAATCGCATAGCCGAGCCTGATGGTCTTCTCGACCCAGCGGAACAGTCCGGGAAGCTCTAGCCAGGCTCCCAAAAGCTGCACCAGCGGGGTCGTGCGGACCACAGACGTACCCCGGGTGGGGCAGCGAGGCGGCGTGACCGGCCCGGACGTGGGAGGCGTAGCGTCCCGGTGTGGGGGCACGGTCATCAGCCGCGTCCTGACAGAGGAGACCAGGGAAGGACGCGCGTTCCACTGGGGTCTGCTCTGAGAGGAGACTGGCGTTAGAGAGGGACGAGAGTGGCGTGGCCCGGGGGCGGCGCACACTGCCATCGGTCTCTGGGTGCTCAGGGATGGGTGAGTTAGTTCTTCCACATAGGGTGCTGCTGACCTGGGGGCCAGCAGCTGAACAGAAGATTCTCCCCCGGCCCTCCACCGGGGGAAGGAGTGGCCCTGCTACCAACTCCTTGGAAGAACTGCCCATCCCTGAGCTGTCCGCGTCAGGAGCGCCGCTAGCCTGGCGTAGGCGGGCTGCGGGGCTGGGAGCGGACGGGGGCGCCTTCCTGCGACCATCCCTACGGCGCGGCCCGGAAAGGGCGGCGGGAGGGTCGAAGCCGCAGGAGGGCGCCTTCGGCGGCAAGCAGACTGAGGCGACTGAGCCTGCGGCTGAGTAACAGCCGCCGGGGCAGTACGTTTAATGGCCTTAGTCTGCTACTGGACGGCCGAGAACTGTTGGGCGCAGTTCTTGGCCGTGCCGCCGAAGAGGCCAGCCTGGGATATGTGAGCGTTGAGGAACCGGGTTCGCTCAGCCTCTCTCATATCGACCAGGCTGAGCCTCGTCTTTCCTGGACCACAGCTGTGGACATCACCTGACCCAGGGAGCGCACGGTCACCTTCGTCACCCGGAGGGCGAGGTCGGTGGCGGCACGCGGCTCATTAAGAGCCCTGGGACAGCTCTACCCTCGTGCATGCCACGAGCATCCTGGCCTGGAAGACCTGAAGGATGGCCATGGCGTGCTGAGAGGCGGCGGCCTGCCCCGCAGCTCTGCAGTCCCTCGCCACCAGAGTAGACGAGAACTACAGGCCTTGGAGGGGTGCTTAGGATCACCGCGCCACATTGAAGCACTCTGTGCAAGAGGGGGGGGTGTGGCCCGAGGAATACTCGTCGGGGTTTATGCCACACCGCAGCCCTCAGGTCACCCTGGCCACCAGCCAAACATCCCGTCACGTGGAGAGGATAACTGGGGTGTGGCAGAGGGGACTCTCCCTCCATACGGGGGTCATTGAGTCTCGACCGTGATTGCAACTGAGCGTCAACAGGGGGGACCCCAGTGTACCCTTGGCCGCGGCCCCATCGAGGGCAGAGAAGGCGGAGGAGGCCGCCGAACGGTCGCGGGAAGACAACGGGGACTTCCAGGACCACGTGACCTCCTCATGTATCCCGGGAGAGAAAGTAATTGGGGGCGGGGCCCAACAGCTGTCAGGACGCGTCACACCCAAAGACCAAACATCCCCCGAGATGACATGGCTGTCAACTCCGGGTCGGACTCGGGCAATGCTGGCACGCCCGAAGGCAGCAGCATAGCCGAATCTTCATCCCCAGAGGACTCCAGCCCACCTTGAGATGCGGCGATCGACATCTCATCACCAACTGGAGCGCCGAACGAAACACACGGGGCGTCCGCAGACGGTCCCGCTGCTTCAGTCCGATCACTCGCGGGTAGCGATGTGCGAGAGGGGGGTGTGGCCCGAGGAATGATCGTCGGGGTTATGCCACACCGTAACCCTCAGGTCACCCTGGCCACCAGCCAAAGTACCATCTCTCTCGGAGACGGTAGATTGGGGTGTGGCAGAGGGGACTCTCTTTCCTTGCGGAGGTCATTGAGTCTCGACCGCAACATCGCGATGGTCATGTTCCCGCAGTGAGAACATGACGCATCCACAAACGCTGCTTGAACGTGCTGAAGCCCAAACACGTCACGCAGCGATTGTGCCCATCAGATGGCAACAGAGATCGACCGCACCCAGAAGTGCACGGGCAAACCGTCTTTAAAAAGACGTGCCACATGCGAGCTCTTTTGTGAGAGGGAGCTTCACAGCGATGCCGAAGCGCCCAGGGAACGAATACCAGCTGGATGCAGATCACTGCACAGATCAGCAGGCAGGAAGTAAACACTCGCTGGAACGCGCCATAACACCAACACCGACTGGAAAGCTGTTCGTCTCGAAGAAGCTTGACGATATACTCAAAAAGGCTTAAGGAGTGAAGAGATAGATGCTCTTGGCTCCGAAGCAGAAACATATGCGATGTTGCCAGCGTACTTCCTTATATACCCACGCTGTGGGCCGGAGTTACGCTATGCAAATTCCGCATGCCCATGGCATTGGCGCTGCCATTGGGCGTTTTCTAGATCTCGAAGATGATAGGCTTCTAAGCGAAACCCCCATTCGTCAGTCACTGACGTTACTCGGAGTGACTGAACGAAAGGGAATGTCATATACACCTAGGATGACTTGAGGGTGAGTAAATCATGGGCTATATAGTAAATATTATAAAACTGCTTTCAGTGATGAAGCATTATCCAGAATCAATATCAAATCATATGCGGCCAACCTAAATAGACAAATTAAACAGCAATTAATATGTAATTTTAAAAAAAGCTTTATTTAGCACATTTTAAAAGTCTTTCAAAAGCCTATGACTTTCTTTCTTCAGTGAAACACAAAAAATTTTATTTCTAAAACATTCTAATGTTTATTTTTTTTTCATTTTTATCATGGTCCCTATCCACTTTCATTACATAAGACCAATTATAATGAAGATGTTGTACACATAAAAATAAAAGTACTTTATTGGCATCTGTGGTTCATGAAGAACCTTTGGAATGTTTCCATTCCATTAGAATTTTAAATTGTTCTTCACAGTAATAATAAAATGGTTATTTTAAGAACTGTTACTGAAGGTTCTTTGGGGAACCAAAAAACGGTTCTTTTATGGCATCACTGTGAAAACACCCTATGGAACCTTTATTTTTAAGAGTGATTTATTGTAGTGTTGTATGGCTGGTTGTTTGTTTGGGCTATGGTGGATTTAGGCTTCTCAGTTCATAATTAAAAAAAAAAAAAAAAAAAAAACCACATACACACCCCCTTCCCGTTCTGGAAACCCCTCCCTGTTTGTTACTGCTCATCTTTACGTAGAATCAAGGGAACTTCATGTCACAACCGTCGTCTACTCCCTGTTCCAGTTCTCTGAATGTCATTGGCCGGAAATGCCATACTGAACTGTGCCAAATGCCGTACTGTAGTGACAATAACTAAGTATGAGTTATTTAAATGTTATCGAAGCCCTTACCAAAAAGATTTCATGCTTTGAGAATTCATAATGTTTATGATTTTCCATGGCATTCACTGTCATAACAAAGAGCGGGAATATCTTTTGGCATCTATGTACTTTATTAATTGATAAATATTGTAATTTAAAGATAAATTGCAATTTTGCCTCAACATTTGTAATAATTATTATGTAATGATATTGCAATGTCTTTCCATTGTAATTGTTGTGTTTTATTTGCATTTTAACAGAACCACACCCAGTGAAACATAGTAAGCCACCTACAGTAGTATACACACTCTGTAAAAGTACAGTTATTGAGAATTAATTTCAGGTTTAATCACTGTTAAATGCCCCAAGCTAGGTGTGTGTTGATAATTATTATCTAATAAATCTCTCTGAAAAAAAAAGATGTGAGTATTAGGAAGTTTCTCTTGTCTACTTAATGTTTTTTTTCTTTGGTGGGGAACTTTAAAATGTTGGCGCGACTGTGCTCACCAATATTTATCTTAGTTTCCAAATGATTACTTTCTGAACTACTTTTCAGAACTGATGAAAAATCTGGCTTCATTCTATATTCACTTGTAATTAGTCGATATAAATGTTGCTATAAGCCTGCTCAGGGGTCTGTTTACTGTAGTTTTACTGCTTTTGTCTTTATGGCATATTGTTAATCACATGGTTCAGATCATAAAATGGTTATCTTGGTCTGGATCTCTGGCCTAGTAGTTTTATGTTTGGTCTTCTTGACAGTAGACACTGCCATATCATCTGTGCTCAGAGTCTTTGGTAAAAACAAATACAATATGGTCTCCACAGCAAAACTGACAACTCTTTGTGAGGTGTTTCAATCAATAATATGTACATCATAATTGCATATGTGCACATGTGAATCTTAATCCTACAAATAGAAAATCTGCATATTGTGATTTATTTATTAATTTTTTTGAGATTGTTTGTTTTGTCCATGATTTCTTGAACCTAAAACACTTTAAAAGCGAGTACTCTTTATAATGTCAAAATGTCTAACATCTAATGTTTCAATTATTATAACCACAATAACCGCGTGCCATAACTGGGATGGTGATGAAATTCTGTGGGTAGTTCTGAAGAAACTAATCATTGCAGTAGTCATAGTCCCCAAAATAATGAACATTACATTAATGAAACTCAGAACACAAAAACACACACATACACACACACACACACACACACACATGGCACATAATACAACACAACAAAATAAAGCAAAACCAAATAAAACAAAAACAAAGCTGAACAACAAACAAAAATAAAAACACAGCACACAACAAAGCACAAACATAAACCAAACACACAAAAAACAACAAACAAAACAAAGCAAAACCAAATAAAACAAAAGCAAAGCAAAACAAAACAAACGTCTTGGTTACATATGTAACCCTCGTTCCCTGAAGGAGGGAACGGAGACGTACGTCGGACGTCACCGACGAATTGGGATCACTTCTGGGAGCCCCTATCAGCTTTGAGTGTATAGAGAACGGGCCAATGGCCATTGGCTTGCGAGATTTGCATCTCACGCTCCGCCCCGCAGCGCGGATATAAACAGGAAGCGGATGCAGCGCACATTTGTTTTTCACTGAGGAGCCGAACTAGTGACTCGGCCATGCAGTGATGGTACAGCAAGCATGGCGACGGGACGTATGTCTCCATTCCCCCCTTCAGGGAATTCGACGTTTGACGTACGTTGGACGTCACCGACGAATTGGGATCCCTATGAAAAAACGCCACGCCTGTTGCCACTTCCAGCGCCCTGTGTAAGCTCCTCAGACCCCCGTCTGTTCGGGGCGGGAACTCACGCAGGGGGAGTCACTGCTGCTGTTCCGCAAGACCCACTCAGCAGAGTATTGGATAATGCTGGGAAAGCACGCCCCGAGGGGACACTGCGGAAGCCACATCCTACCTGTAGGGAGGTATCATGTGGAAAATACTCATATGGACTGGCCATCTGGGCAGTACAACATACGAAGTCCCAGGGGTGGCCCCGGCCAATCTAGGCGGGGGACTACACCACACAGAGACGGCAGAGTGGGGCTCTGCCAAGGGAAAGACACGGGCTCACCGTAGGGAGCCGTACCGTGGAAGAATACACATATGGGACCGCCGTAGGGGTCACAACATATGGATACCCAGCCTAACACAGGTTCCATCAATGCATACGAGTGTTAGGCCTGGTGTCGGACGCTCCGCCACGTCGGACTGCTGCGGGTTGCGGAAGAGCTCGACAGGGTTCGCCAATCTGGGGAACTCACTGGAGAATATAAGAACACGTATACGTTCCATGAGGAGGGTAATGGCGGAGCAAGCCGACTAGAATGGGCACTTCGGTGTTACTGGCTGGTTGAAGCGAGCACACGGAAAGAAACCGGCTCTACGCGGAGGCTATAGAATCTAGCGAACGTGTTAGGTGTCGCCCAGCCCGCAGCTCCACATATATCTGTCAGCGAGGCGCCATGTGCCAGCGCCCCGGAAGAGGCAACACTCCTAGTGGAGTGGGCTCTCAACCCGAGCAGGCAAGGCACGTCAAGGCGATGGCATCCACTATCCAGTGGGCTATCCTCTGCTTGGAGACAGCCTTTCCCTTCTGCTGGCCTCCGTAACAGATGAAGAGCTGTTCTGAGGTCCTGAAGCTTTGCTTTCTGTCCACGTAAGCCCACAAAGCGCGGCCGGGACAGAGAAAAGCCAGGGTTGGGTCTGCCTCCTCCAAGGGCAGCGCTTGCAGGTTCACCACCTGGTCCCGAAAGGGAGTGGTGGGAACCTGGGCACATATCCGGGCCGGGGTCTCAGGACTACATGAGAGTTAGCCGGCCCGAATTCCAGGCACGATTCGTCGACCGAAAATGCCTGCAGGTCCCCTACCCTCTTGATGGAAGCCAATGCAGTCAGGAGCACTGTCTTCCAAGACAAGATTTTCAACTCTGCTGACTGCAATGTTCCAAAGGGAGCCCTCTGCAGTGCTGTTAACACCAGAGACAATTCCCAAGAGGGTATAGAGTGAGAGCGAGGAAGTCTCCTCGCTCCCCTCAGGAACCTGACGATCAGATCGTGCTTCCCGACAGACTTACCATCAACTACATCATGATGTGCGGCGATGGCGGCAACATACACTTTAAGGGTGGCGGGAGACAGCCTTCGCTCCAACCCATCTTGCACGAAGGAGAGCACAGAACTGATCGAACATCTTCGGGGGTCTTCTCGTCGAGAAGAGCACCACTTGGCGAATAGGTTCCACTTGAAAGCATAGAGGCGCCTCGTAGAGGGGGCTCTAGCAGAAGTGATGGTGTCTACCACAGCCTGTGGTAGGCCACCTAGAACTTCCACATCCCATCCAGGGACCAGACATGGAGTTTCCAGAGGTCTGGACGCGGGTGCCATAGGGTGCCCCATCTCTGAGTCAGAAGGTCCTTCCTCAGAAGAATGGGCCAAGGAGGTGCTGTCGCGATGAGCACTAGTTCCGGGAACCACGTCCGGTTGGGCCAATACGGCGCAACTAACAAGACCTGCTCCTCGTCCTCCCTGACTTTGCACAGAGTCTGTGCTATACGGCTCACTGGGGGAAATGCATACTTGCGTAGGCCCCGGGGCCAGCTGTGTGCCAGCACGTCCATTCCGAGGGTTCCCTCGGTCAGGGAGTAAAACAACTGGCAGTGTGACATGTCCAGGGCGGCAAACAGACCTACCTGTGCGGTCCCAAAGCGTCTCCGGATCAGCTGGACCACCTGGGGATGGAGTCTCCACTCTCCCGGAAGCACTTGCTGTCGTGAGAGCTCGTCGGCTGCACGATTGAGCAGGCCCGGAATGTGAGTGGCGCGAAGAGACCTCAGATGCTTCTGACTCCAGAGGAGGAGAGGAGGAGACCACCCTGTTTGTTGATGTACGCATCGGTCGCTGTGCTGTCCGTACGGACCAGAACATGCTTGTCTAGTAGCGGCCCCTTGAGGCGGCCCAGCGCAAGATGTACTGCTAACAACTCGAGGCAATTGATGTGCCATTGTAGTTGAGGCCCCGTCCACAGACCCGAAACTGCAAGCCTGTTGTACGTGGCCCCCTAGCCGGTGGCAGAGGCATCCGTGGAGACCACAGCATGCCTGAACACTTGTTCTAGGGGAACACCTGCCCGTAGAAACGAAAGGTCTGCCCACGGGCTGAAAGTTTGGCGTCAATTCTGTGTTATTGTTACATGAAAAGAACCGCTCTGCCACGCCCATCTCGGGACCCGGTCGTGAACCCAGTGTTGAAGCGGCCTCATATGAAGCAACCCGAGTGCCGTTACTGCGGCTGCGCATGCCATATGCCCCAGGAGCCTCTGAAAATGTTTCAGTGGTACCACTTGTCTGTGTTTGAACGAATTCAAGCAGTTTAACACCGGACACAGTTGCATCGCGACGGCCCGTTTCACTGGTGGGATCTCCATGTACCCCTTGGCTGGCCTGCCATCGAGGGTAGTGAGGAGTGAAGAGCCACTCGGCCGGTTTCTGGCAGAAAAAGGTGCCGTCCACGACCTTGTGAGCTCTTCATGCACTTCCGGAAGAAAGGCACCGGGGCGGGGCGCTCCGAGAAACCAATCGTCCAACCTAGAAGGTGGAGGGTTCCACATGAGCCCGACCTTTTCGGCGGCCCGGGAAAGCATAGCCGTCAACTCGGGGGTCCGTCTCGGGCAACGCTACTCTCCCAGAGGGAGGCAACGCAGCCGAGTCTTCATCCCCCGAAGACTGAAGCTCCCCCTCTGATGCAGCGAACGACATCTTGTCATCATCTGGAGCCCCGAAAGTCACCACTGGAGGCCCATGGGAGGGGCCAGCGTGCTCTTTCGGTAACTCAACCGGCTGCGGCTCTTCAGAGGGATTAGGGGCCCACGGAGATTGCCTTGGTAGGGTAGCCCTAATCGTGATCCTCAGGTCACCCTGGCTATTCGCCGAAGTAGGTCTATTCTGTTGTCCAGCAGGAATAGCACTAGATCGGGGCATAGGTAAGGGGACTCCGCCTTACCGAAGGTAGGTGAGTCTCGACCTTAACGCCGAGATAGTCATGTTCCCGCAGTGGGAACATGAACTATCCACAAAAGCTGCCTCAGCGTGCTGAATGCCCAGACACGTAAGACAACGATTGTGACCGTCAGCTGGTGACAGGGAACGACCGCATCCAGAAACGCACGGGTGGAATGACATCTTGAAAAAGCCGCAGTGTCACACCCGTGTACTCTTTTAGGGAAAAAAGCTATTTTTTAATGTGCTGAAGCACATAGGGAATCGGCCGCGGCAAAACACAGGGAGATAGTGCAGCCCTGTGTATGCACTCACTGTTTGGGGAACGCCCTCACCGAACCCACAGAAATTTGTTTTTCTGTTTCTGTGTCTCTCACAGTGTGAGATGCGACCGTCTCTGTTTTGCCTTCACACTCAGCACCAAAAGCTTCTCCTCTCTCGGTTCTCTCTCTGTCTCTCTCTGCTTTGCAGGAACTGTCTTCATCGACACCTGTTCTGCTCCGAAGTGAATGACAAATGTGCACTGCATCCGCTTCCTGTTTATACCCGCGCTACGGGGCGGAGCGCGAGATGCAAATCTCGCACAGCAATGGCCATTGGCCCGTTCTCCATACACTCGAAGCTGATAGGGGCTCCCAGAAGTGATCCCAATTCGCTGGTGACGTCCGATGTATGTCGAACGTGACCGACTGAAAGGGAACAAAAAAATCAAAACACAACAAAGCAAAGCAAGGATAAAACAAAACAAAAAACCTCAAAAAACGAAACACAACACAACAAAGCAAAGCAAACAAAAAAACTCGAAACAAAAAAAAACGAAATACAACAAAGCAAACAAAAAACTCAAAACACAAAAAACTAAACACAACACAACAAAACAAAGCAAATAAAACAAGCAAAACAAAACAAACAAAAACTCAAAACACAACACCCATAAAGCAAAGCATAAAACAAAACAAAAAAACAAACAAAAAACCTCAAAACACAAAAAACGAAACACAACACAAAAAGCAAAGCAAACAAAAACCTCAAAACACAAAAAATGAAACAACACAACAAAGCAAAGCAAACAAAAAAAACTCAAAACAAAAAAACCAAACAACACACAGCAAAGCTAACAAAAAACAGAAAAAAACACAACAAAACAAAGCAAAACCAAATAACACAAAAGGAAAACAAAACAAACAAAAAACTCAAAACACAACAAAGAAAAGCAAGGATAAAGCAAAACAAAAAACAAACAAAAAAAACTCCAACAAAAATACACAAAAAACTAAACACAACAATGCAAAGCATAAAAAACTCAACAAAGCAAAGCAAGGATAAAGCAAAACAAAAAACAAACAAAAAAAAACTCCAACAAAAATACACAAACTAAACAGAACAAAACAAAGCATAAAAACTCTAAACACAAAAAACACAACACACAACAAAACAAAACAACACACAACAAAGCAAAGCAAGGATAAAACAAAACAAACAAACAAAAAACATCAAAACACAAAAAAACAAAACACAACAAAGCAAAGCAAACAAAAACCTCAAAACACAAAAAAACAAAACAACACAACAAAACAAAGCAAACAAAAAACTCAAAACAGAAAAAACACAACAAAACAAAACAAACAAAAAAACTCAGAACACAACACACAACAAAGCAAAGCAAGGATAAAACAAAACAAACAAAAAACTAAAATACACAAACTAAACACAACAAAGCAAAGCAAAAAAACTCTAAACACAAAAAACACAACACACAACAAAACCAAACCAAATAAAACAAAAGCAAAAAAAAAATCAAAACACAACAAAGCAAAGCAAAACCAAATAACACAAAAGGAAAACAAAACAAACAAAAAACTCAAAACACAAAAACACAACAAAGAAAAGCAAGGATAAAGCAAAACAAAAAACAAACAAAAAAAACTCCAACAAAAATACACAAAAAACTAAACACAACAATGCAAAGCATAAAAAACTCAACACAAAAAAACACAACAAAGCAAAGCAAGGATAAAGCAAAACAAAAAAACAAACAAAAAAACACAACACACAACAAAACCAAACCAAATAAAACAAAAGCAAAAAAAAATCAAAACACAACAAAGCAAAGCAAGGATAAACAAAACAAAAACAAAAAAAACGCAAAACAAACAAAAAACTCAAAACACAAAAAACACACAAAAAGAAACAACACACAACAAAACAAAGCAAAGCAACAACAAAAATAATAAAACAAATATCTAAATTAACGTAAACCTACTCTATATACTGTATGTTACTTCTAATTACTTTTCGATTTTAATCACAGTGGCAGATTATCAATTTGTTAAACCACATATAGGTTTATACATTTCCAATAGTGTCTTTATGCCTCGTGACAGTAGTTTATATTAGCATAATGGATCTACAGCACATTTCACATTTCACGGGGCATTTCGTGCTATTCATATTTGAGAGTTGCCAGACTCCATGTCTAAGGTGGATTAAGGTGGTACAAAGTTGAAAATGATTTCTCATAGGGAAGGGCAAGTGATTCTGTCTTTGACTGAATGACACCTTTGACACCAGCCCTGGCCTGAGGAAATCTCTATAAACTGTGCACCTTTATTTCTCAAAGTGACTCACGTGTAGCATTGAAGTTCAGTACTGGATACTGTAATCATTAGGGATGCCACCCCACTGACACACGGGCTTGTCTTATAAGAGTGATTAAGTGATCGCATGACCATTGCAAGGTTTTAATTAAAACATTTCACTCTATGTCCAAATTAACCAATGTCAGTAATACAGTCAGTAATCACACTATCAAGCTTTGAATGTTGACTTGACAGAACCATGTCTGAAAGTTTTATAGTTTACAGGTTTGTTTGAAGTTGTATAAGGTTATTATTATAGGTTATTACCAGTCAAAATTTTGGGGTCATAAGATTTTTGTTTTTTAATTTTATTTAGCATTAAATTGATCAAAAATGACAGTAAATACATGTATAATGTAACAAAAGTTTTCTATTTAAAATAAATGCTGTTGATTTTGAACTTTAATCAAAGAATCCTGAAAATAAATGCATCCGATTTCCTCAAAAATATTAACCACTATAACATAATAAAACAAAGTGGAGGTATTTAAAGGTCAGGCAGGTTTAAAATTGTGCTTGGTAGAAGTTTATCTTGCTGGTCACTGCATGGAAAGCATTTGGCATAGTATTGCATTGCTGAACCACCTTCCTAATATTGTGTTGGTCCCCCTTTTGCTGCCAAAACAGCCCTGACCCATCAAGGCATGGACTCCACTAGAACCCTGAAGGTGTTCAAACAAGATGTTAGCAGCAGATCCTTTAAGTCCTGTAATTTGCAAGGTGTGGCCTCCATGGATCGGACTTGTTTGTTTAGCACATCCCACAGATGCTCAATTGGATTGAGATCTGGGGAATATGGAGGCCAAGTCAACACATCAAACTCATTGTTGTGCTCCTTAAACCATTCCTGAACCATTTTTGCTTTGTGGCAGGGCGCATTATCCTGCTGAAAGAGGCCACAGCCACCAGGGAATACCGTTTCCATGAAAGGGTGTACATGTTCTGCAACAATGCTTAGGTAGGTGGTAGGTGTCAAAATAACATACACATGGATGGCAGGACCCAAGGTTTCCCAGCAGAACATTGCCCAAAGTATCACACTGCCTCCACCGGCTTGCCTTCTTCCCATAGTGCATCCTGGTGCCATGTGTTCCCCAGGTTAGCGGTGCACACGTACCCAGCCATCCATGTGATGTAAAAGAAAACATAATTCATCAGACGAGGCCACCTTCTTCCATTGCTCCGTGGTCCAGTTCTGATGGTCACGTGCCCACTGTTGCCTCTTTCGGCGGTGGACAGGGGTCAGTATGGGCACCCTGACTGGTCTGCGGCTTTGCAGCCCCATACGCAACAAACTGCGATGCACTGTGTATTCTGACACCTTTCTGTCAGAACCAGCATTAACTTCTTGAGCAATTTGAGCTACAGTAGCTCGTCTGTTTGATCAGACCACACGGGCCAGCCTTCACTCTCCATGTGTATCAATGAGCCTTGGCCACCCATGACCCTGTCACCGGTTCACCACTGTTCCTTCCTTGGACCACTTCCTTTGGACCACCTGATCTGTGTATATATATATATATATATATATATATATATGGGAAAAATTGTAATAGGTCTAATACATTTTATGTAATTTTACAGTAAAGTACTGTTAAATATACAGTTTTGAAAGTAAAAAGAGCAATAATTTAGTGAAAAGTTATACACTGACATTTCCAGATTCCCCTGTGTGACACTTCACATTTGATGGTTTTTAATTTTAATATTTATGTTATTTATATATTTTTTTCTTGTCAGTTACATTAGGGTTTTATGTTACATCACACTCTAAAACTGCTGGGTTATTTCAACCCAAGTTTCGGTCAAATGCGGACAAACCCAACCATTCTTTTAAATTAAGCTAGATTAATTTAAAACCAAAGGTTGGGTTTGTCCATATTTGACTCAAACATTGAAATAACCCAGCATTTTTTTAGTGTGTATGTTGTTTTCTGTCTCCATTGTATTAACTTACATTTTTTATTTCAATGAACTCAAAATTTTAAGGCAAGGTAACTTACTTTTTTAAGTTAAACCAACAATATTTTACAGTGCAGTGTTATTATGGTGGAAGTCAGTGTATGTTAAAGGTACAAAAGGCCTTGCTAATTCAGCAGAAAAGGGCTGTGGTTTACATTTTAAATTGCAAAATGTACAAGTTCTATACATTTTTACTGTATTTTTACAGAATTATTCTGACAACCACAGCTGACACTTTTTTTTTCTTTCTGTAAAAGCTGTATTTTATTTAGGTTGTTTTACCTTGTTCACTCCTTGCCTGACGTCTGCATCACACCTACATCTGCAGACTCACCCATTTAGTCTCTTTCTCCACTATAACTGTCTGTCACCTAATCATATTACACGCACACAGACACACACACCTCCTTTAATTCAGGGGATTGGTAACCAGAAAAGTGATAATGAATAGACACAGATGTACTATTTTTTATTGTGATAAGGGCGTAGCCACTGCAGATTCTATATCTTCTTGCCACCCTGTGACAGCTGTCACATTTTATCAAGCGAACTGTGAAACAGCACACTAAAATACAGCCCAACAACATTTTCTCAGCACTGGAACTATTCGCTAAATCCTGCTGATTGGCGAGTACAAAGATTGGTGAGTACAAATATAAAAGCAAACACTTTCTATGTGTTTTTAGCTTTCAATAATTGCTTAATATTGTCATCTTATGAACAAGCATGATTCAGTTTTGTGAACAAGTATCAGTAAGTGACTCAGTGGCTGTAGGCGCTTGATAACTTTGTGAGGAAGATGCTGATTTGCTTATTTTATAAAGGCTGACATTTCCAATGAAATTTCCTGTGATGACCAGTCTGCACTAAGAAATAGTACAAACATAGGCTAATTCAAGGTTTGAATTTAATTTTGTGTTAAATTATATAAAACTGCAAATAATTATATTGAGTTTATTTGCTAAACCCAAATCTAAAGCTAAATTGAGTTTATATGCCACTGGTAAAATTAAGTTGAAAAGTATCCTATTGTCATTTTTCATCAGATAGTTTATATTCGTGCTTGAGTTTCATAGAAAGCAAAAGCCCACATGACGTTTTAGATGAAGGTGAAACTTGTGAAAGTATTGTGATAGAATTCATCATGATCTCCAGCGTTTTTCCCGTTGCTAGGCGACGATACAACAACAACAATCTGTTGAAACGGAGTCATACGTCACATGCATGTCAGAGCGCGTTCTCTTCAGAGTGACGACAAGATGCTAGAAGAACGATTTATTTAAAGTATTAACTGTAATGGAAGAATAGGCTGTATTATTCACGAAAAACGTGTCATATTAGGCTATTTCATGCGACTGTTCATATTTACACTGTAAACAATGTTTAAAAATAAAGGTTATCTGTTGGCATTGATGGTTCCATGAAGAACCTTTAACATCTATGGAATCGTTCCATTCCACAAAAGGTTCTTTAAAGATTATTAAAACGTTCTTCACACTAAGAAAAAATGTTTCTTTTAAGAACTGATCACTGAAAGGTTCTTTGGGAACCAAAACCCTTTTGGAACATTTATTGTTAAGAGTGAGGTAACCTAAAAATAGTTATTATTTTTGTGATTTAAACATATTTGTAGACTATAATTTATTTCTAAGTACCATAATGAAAAAAAAAAACATTCTCGGTTACTGTAATGGGAAACAATTCTTGATATACTATTAACATAAATTATTTAGTACATATTATGGTAGTATTTGGTGTACAGCCCATTTTATGCTATTATATATATATATATATATATTGCATTTCTATATATATATTTTTTATTTTTTATTTTAAGTAAAATGGAAATACATATTTCCCCAAAGTATGATATATTATAGACATACATATATATACATACATTATGCATTTGTATATATATACAGCTCTGGAAAAATAAAAGAGACCACTTAACATTGATTTCTCAATGTTAAGTGATCTCTTAATTTTTTCCAGAGCTGTATATATATATATATAGGGCTATAATATATCAAAAAAATAATTGAACATATATTTCCATTTTACTTAAAACACGATTAAATCATCACGGTTGATGAGTTTACCTGGCTCAGGTAACCGATGACTCATCTATCTAAACCCCGCCCACTTTAACTCCCACCTGCGGAAAAGCCGCAGATTTCAGATCAAACGTCAGTGCGTCGCCTCATAGTTCCAGCATCAGCGCAGAGAAACACAAGCCGACTAACTGAAGACGCGTTATTGTTTTGCATCGCGGGAATCTATCTTTTTTTCCACTCTCTCTGGTGGGACTGTAACTTTTCGGTCTTGGTGGTTCAGCTCGGTTCCATCGTCGCTTCGCAATGAGTGTGAGTGTGACCACGGAGAACGTCTTTCTGACGGCGTTGCAGCCCAATTCGACCGTCAGTACTTACGCGGTCCCGTCCGAAAACGAGCTCGCGCATGGAGGGTCTCACGCCAAGGAGGAGGCGAGATTTAAGCGCGTGCACCAGCAGGTGACCATGAGACTGGCGGAAAAGTCCACGCTCCCGCGCCAGAACGGCTCCTCGTCACAATACGCAGCCTCAGGTGTGTCACTGTGCGCTTTGATCTATTGTAATACACCTATAATAACACAATAGCCTTTGAATTATTAATCTTCTCATCTGACTACATAAAAGGCTTTGCCCTGTTCTTTTATACAGTATGCTGTTTCATTTAACAGTGGAGTTGAATTACATCTTTATTAACTTTTGGGAAAGTTAGCTTTTTGGTTTGAAATTGAAATCATTGAACTTGATTTGATTTCAAAAGCAAATGCATTTTTATTAAATTCACAGGTACAATCTGTACTGTGTTGTTTACACTTAAGTATGCAAATCATTAAATATTTATAAGACAAAACTGCCTGTAGCAAAACTGTGGTCACATCACATGATTTCTGTTATTTGGATATAATACAGTTAGACAAAACTGCATTTGTACATAATGCATGACATAGTATGACATGACCTAAAGTAAGTTGAATGTACCTTTGTTTCAGGTGATAATATATATATATATTGTTTTTTTTATCACTTGAAAGAAAGGTTTTTTATTTCAGGTGATGATAAATGGTAGTTCGTTCACATAAGGCGTTCACCATTGTTCTTGAACAGGGCGATTAAAATGACGGGAATAAAATAGGGTGGAAACGTTTTGAATTCATGATTTTTTTTCTGCATCATATTAGAATAGAGATAAGCTAAGGATTTACAAAAAGGACAAATAATTAGCATTTGCATAACAGACAGAAATACTATGCAACTTCTGGTTTGGTGTTAATAATTTACAGGGGCGAGTTGAGCAAGGTTCAAGTGTAATCTCAGTTCCTGTTACAAGACTAAGTGAGAGTGAAAGTTTCAAAGCTCTCCATTGAAAAAAACCCTACCCACTCTAAACAAAAAAGTGCTTCGCATTGCACAAAAGAAATGTAAATTGGTGCCGTCAATCATAATGGCTTGAATATCAATTGGTGTGACGGAAAGCCGAAGAATTTAACCTGAGACTTTACTTTCTCAATGTAGAAAGCCAAACTTTTTGTTTCAGTCCACAACCTTCAGTGCCCACAAGTGAAACTTATAGTACAATACGTTTGTAAATACACCCAAACTTCATTATACATTTGTGTGTGTATACGGTCCATCAAACGCGTTTAAGAATTTATGGTTGTGGTTGAATTCCTGGCTTTATGAGGGTCTACCGCAGATATTTTCAGGGTAAAACCGCTGGTGCTTAGTGGATACGTTAACCTGACCCCTGGTTTATGAGGTTACCTGCATTTTGACAAGTTCAAACAGCCTTACATATTCCTGTTACTGGCCCAAGGCTTCCTGGAGGACGTCTTGAAAATGTCTGAAAACTAGATCTGACAATGGTGAAATACCAAGCATATGTTACGAGTTTGAGAGAAACAACAATTTCTTAGAGATGTAGGCCAAATGGATTGTTTTGAAACAAAACTGCATTTTGAACATTCAAACTTTGACTTCTGATGAAAATAACTTAGTTATAGTATAGTTATCTGAGTTTAGTTCAGCTAAGCAATGCACTAGGGCAGGGCGAGGCAGGGAAAAGGGCGTGTTTTTGTTTGGGTAGGGACATCAGGAGTGTCCCAGTCATCAGACCGGTTCTGTCTTTTCTGCTGCTGTTGTCTACAACTCACTCTACACTTATTCACTCATCAAACGCTTATACCACTCCCTAATTCACCTTCTCAAACACGTGTACATGCATGCCCATAGATGCAACCCCATCTGTTGCTGAGCTAGAACAAAAACGCTGTAAAATTGTTGTAAACTTGCACTGCAGTATTTTGTGTAACTCTACACGTTTGCCTTATATTGTACTTGCACTGTCATCAAGGGCATATGCTGAGCATACTGACTCAGCTGTAAAGTTACAGGCTTGATGTTTTTTTTACGGGGCAGTAAATCTTTGGCTTTACATTTGAACGTCTGTAACTTATTTCCCACTGCGAACAATATACGCAGACTTTTATGCTATCCATTCAGCTACTTGATTACATTCAAACAAGACATACAAACTTGCATACAATGGTGTTATAAACCTGACTACAAAGAAGCAAACAAACTATCAAAGAACTGATGTGCAAGTTTACAAAGTAGATGTACAAACGTATGTACATGGGTATCACAAACCTGAAACAAAGCAAAGTTGTTTAATTAATTGGAGCTGACATGCATATGTTTACATATAAACTTGCATGCAAAAGCTATCGTAAACAAGACTAAAGTGAATCAAAACGCTTTTGTTTGATTAATTGTTCCATCAAAGGAAAAATATGCATGTTTACATAAAAAACTTGGATACAAAGCTATCGTAAACAAGACTAAAGTGAATCAAAACGCTTTTGTTTGATTAATTGTTCCATCAAAGGAAAAACATGCATGTTTACATAAAAAACTTGGATACAAAGCTATCGTAAACAAGACTAAAGTGAATCAAAACGCGTTTGTTTGATTAATTGTTCCATCAAAGGAAAAACATGCATGTTTACATAAAAAAATACTTGCTTACAAAGCTATCGTAAACAAGACTAAAGTGAATCAAAACGCGTTTGTTTGATTAATCGTTCCATCAAAGGAAAAACATGCATGTTTACATAAAAAACTTGGATACAAAGCTATCGTAAACAAGACTAAAGTGAATCAAAATGCTTTTGTTTGATTAATTGTTCCATCAAAGGAAAAACATGCATGTTTACATAAAAAACTTGGATACAAAGCTATCGTAAACAAGACTAAAGTGAATCAAAACGCTTTTGTTTGATTAATTGTTCCATCAAAGGAAAAACATGCATGTTTACATAAAAAACTTGGATACAAAGCTATCGTGAACAAGACTAAAGTGAATCAAAACGCGTTTGTTTGATTAATTGTTCCATCAAAGGAAAAACATGCATGTTTACATAAAAAAATACTTGCTTACAAAGCTATCGTAAACAAGACTAAAGTGAATCAAAAGGCGTTTGTTTGATTAATCGTTCCATCAAAGGAAAAACATGCATGTTTACGTAAAAAAAACTTGCGTGCAAAAGCTATCGTAAACAAGACTAAAGTGAATCAAAACGCTTTTGTTTGATTAATTTTTCCATCAAAGGAAAAACATGCATGTTTACATAAAAAACTTGGATACAAAGCTATCGTAAACAAGACTAAAGTGAATCAAAACGCTTTTGTTTGATTAATTGTTCCATCAAAGGAAAAATATGCATGTTTACATAAAAAACTTGGATACAAAGTTATCGTAAACAAGACTAAAGTAAATCAAAACGCTTTTGTTTGATTAATTGTTCCATCAAAGGAAAAACATGCATGTTTACATAAAAAACTTGGATACAAAGCTATCGTAAACAAGACTAAAGTGAATCAAAACGCGTTTGTTTGATTAATTGTTCCATCAAAGGAAAAACATGCATGTTTACATAAAAAAATACTTGCTTACAAAGCTATCGTAAACAAGACTAAAGTGAATCAAAACGCGTTTGTTTGATTAATCATTCCATCAAAGGAAAAACATGCATGTTTACATAAAAAACTTGGATACAAAGCTATCGTAAACAAGACTAAAGTGAATCAAAACGCTTTTGTTTGATTAATTGTTCCATCAAAGGAAAAACATGCATGTTTACATAAAAAACTTGGATACAAAGCTATCGTAAACAAGACTAAAGTGAATCAAAACGCGTTTGTTTGATTAATTGTTCCATCAAAGGAAAAACATGCATGTTTACATAAAAAAATACTTGCTTACAAAGCTATCGTAAACAAGACTAAAGTGAATCAAAACGCGTTTGTTTGATTAATCGTTCCATCAAAGGAAAAACATGCATGTTTACATAAAAAACTTGGATACAAAGCTATCATAAACAAGACTAAAGTGAATCAAAATGCTTTTGTTTGATTAATTGTTCCATCAAAGGAAAAACATGCATGTTTACATAAAAAACTTGGATACAAAGCTATCGTAAACAAGACTAAAGTGAATCAAAACGCTTTTGTTTGATTAATTGTTCCATCAAAGGAAAAACATGCATGTTTACATAAAAAACTTGGATACAAAGCTATCGTGAACAAGACTAAAGTGAATCAAAACGCGTTTGTTTGATTAATTGTTCCATCAAAGGAAAAACATGCATGTTTACATAAAAAAATACTTGCTTACAAAGCTATCGTAAACAAG
This sequence comes from Coreius guichenoti, assembly GCA_039654105.1. Taxonomy (NCBI): domain Eukaryota; kingdom Metazoa; phylum Chordata; class Actinopteri; order Cypriniformes; family Gobionidae; genus Coreius; species Coreius guichenoti. The sequence goes on from CM077191.1 coordinate 22,540,250, forward strand.
ACTAAAGTGAATCAAAAGGCGTTTGTTTGATTAATCGTTCCATCAAAGGAAAAACATGCATGTTTACGTAAAAAAAACTTGCGTGCAAAAGCTATCGTAAACAAGACTAAAGTGAATCAAAACGCTTTTGTTTGATTAATTTTTCCATCAAAGGAAAAACATGCATGTTTACATAAAAAACTTGGATACAAAGCTATCGTAAACAAGACTAAAGTGAATCAAAATGCTTTTGTTTGATTAATTGTTCCATCAAAGGAAAAATATGCATGTTTACATAAAAAACTTGGATACAAAGTTATCGTAAACAAGACTAAAGTAAATCAAAACGCTTTTGTTTGATTAATTGTTCCATCAAAGGAAAAACATGCATGTTTACATAAAAAACTTGGATACAAAGCTATCGTAAACAAGACTAAAGTGAATCAAAACGCGTTTGTTTGATTAATTGTTCCATCAAAGGAAAAACATGCATGTTTACATAAAAAAATACTTGCTTACAAAGCTATCGTAAACAAGACTAAAGTGAATCAAAACGCGTTTGTTTGATTAATCGTTCCATCAAAGGAAAAACATGCATGTTTACATAAAAAACTTGGATACAAAGCTATCGTAAACAAGACTAAAGTGAATCAAAACGCTTTTGTTTGATTAATTGTTCCATCAAAGGAAAAACATGCATGTTTACATAAAAAACTTGGATACAAAGCTATCGTAGCTAGAATTGCTAATCAAAGGCCATATTATTAGAATGAGGATCTGTGGTTTAATTTTAGCTGGTTATTGTTAATAGTTTCAGTCTACACCAACTGAAGGGTAATTTAATGCCAAGTTAAGAAAAAGTTTCATTTTCTTGATTAAAATGAGCTGTAGCTGAGCTGTTAGGTGTGACGCTTGTGTTCAGAAACTTGTAGAATGTGATAACACTTTGAGAAAGTTCACTGGGAGGATAACTAATCCATGGTATTTGTCACAGTCACAAATTCCCGTTCAGATTAACATTTCTATTAATTCTCTGTATTTTTCTTCTCTTAGAATCTGGGGATTATCCAACCATGACAAAATATTCAACAATGAGCCAGAATTTCACCCCAAATTTCAGCTCTAAATCCTATGCTTATTCCGCCGGCAGACCAATGATGGTAAGATTTTTTCAACTTACAAACACAAATATTTTATTGTGGTTTGCTTGTTTGAAAGACATATCACTTGTTGAGCTACGGTAAAGAAATCTTTTTAGTGTGTGACTGTATGGACGTGTATTTTGAAATGAGTAATAGAGATTGTGTTAGTTAGGCGTGATATTTCACAGGCCAGCTCTACTCAACAACCCTATATGAAAAGTCACAAGCTTACAAATCTCTAAGCGTCACTTTCAGTTATTTTCCTATTGAGTAATACTATGTTTAAATTTGGGCTGTCGATTTAATGTATTAAAAATGCATTAAATATATGGTACACTTTATGGTGTATATATTAAATATATACACACTTTATATACTATGTATTGTGTTTGTTACAATGTACTTTTTGTGTTCATGTTGTATTGCAAATCACTTGTGCTGCTATTGAGGTGGGATACAGGTAAGGTTAGGTGGTATGGTTTGGTTTAAGGATGGGTTAAGGTGTAAGGGAAGGGTCAACCATCAATAATTCAAACTTAAATTATCACCCTAATGTTTTTGCACTTATCATATATCTGCATTATATTAATTTGGGGGCCTTTCTCCAAAAATATCGATGTGGCTAAAGGGATAGTTCACCCAAAAATGAAAATTCTGTCATTAGTTACTCACCCTCATGTCGTTCCAAACCCGTCAAACCCGTTCATCTTCGGAAAACAAATATTTTTAATGAAATCTGTCCCTCCATTGACAGCTATGCAACTACCCCTTTCAAGCCCCAGAAAGGTAGTAAACACATTATTAAAGTAATCCATGTGACTCCAGTGGTTTAACCTCAGTTTTATGAAGCAACGTGAGTTCTTTGTTTGCACAAAAAACATAATTTGCATAAAATACATGTTGGAGCTGTTGTAACTGAAAGCAACTTGCACTGACATATCTTAAAATATGGCACTGCCATTGTTTTGTCTCAAGATGCACATCAGTAATGTTTTTTTCTAAGGCACATTTATAAAATCTACTTAGGGTGTGTTCACACTTGGCATGTTTGGTTGGATTAAAACGAACGCTGGTGCGATTGCTCTGTTAGTGCGGTTCATTTGAATAAGTGTGAACGCTGCCATCCGAACCCATGCAAACCAATCAAGCGGACTGGGACCGCTGAAAAGATGGGTCTCGTTCCACTTCCAAACGAACTCTGATGTGGTTCGAATGATATATTAACACAACACAGACCAAAGACATGTAAACAAACCAAAAACGGGACATGATGTCACAAGATGCGACCCTAAAAAGGACAGAATGCTCAAGCATACCTGTTTTTTCTCATCATAGTCACGATGTTGTCCATCACAGTTTGGTACAGGCATCAGAACCGCGTCTCCTCGCAGCAGATCTTCATTTGTGTGTGTGACGGAGGGATTCCTGCTGCTGTTTTGACTTATTTACACATTTTATAAGCTCTTCACAAGTTTCTTAGCTGGTCAAAATACCATCATATGTAGGCTACGCACATACAACGAGCGCATTTAGCTCAGCACACAGCATTGTTTTGGATGTTCTGCAATTATAAAAAATAAAAAAATTGAAATATACAAAATAAAAGCCAATCATTTTGTGACCGTATCCCTATGACTTTAGGTTCGATATCTTTAGGTTCAGAGTTAAAATGCCAATGTGAACACAAAGCGAACCAGTGCTACATTTTTTTTTTGGTCCGGATTAAACAAACCAAGTGAATCGAACTAAGGCCACATCCACACGAAGCCAGAGCTTTCCCTATCCGATCTTTTTTTTCCCTCGTCTCAAAAAATAACCACGTACACACGAAACCACTGAAACCGACTCAAAACAATGTAGTATACATGCCAGACCAATATGTGGCGCTGTAATTCTGCCACAGAGATACACTAAAAACGGAGAAGAAGACTTGGAGCATGCGCAAGATGTGGGGTGATGACATCATCATTTCACAAAATATACGGATTGGCTGTACACACGAAGACGGAAGGGTGTCGTTTTCAGATTTATCCACTCTGGGACCCGGTTTCAAAAAATAGCAGTTTCAGGCTCCCAAAACGTTGGATCCGTCTGGACGAAACGCTGATACGATACAAAATGTTTACGTATACAGCTAAACGCGTCTCCGTGTGTACGGGGCCTAAAAGTGTGAACACACCCTTAAATGTCCGAATTGAACTAATATCTAATCCTGGCTTAATCTAAACCCTGTCTGTGAAACCAGGCCTTTATTTACAATCTCAACGTATTTTGTAAATAAAGTGGTAAATTGTGTTTTTTGTGCAAACAAAGCACTTGCGTCGCTTCATAAAATTGAGGTTAAACCACTGGAGTCACATGGATTACTTTAATGATGTATTTAATACCTTTCTGGGGCTTGAAAGTGGTACTTGCGTAGAGTAGACTGTCAATGGAGGGACAGAATTTCTCAGATTTCAATAAAAAGATCTTCCTTTGTGTTCCGAAGGTGAATGAAAGTCTTAGGGGTTTGGAATGACATGAGGTGAACTAACCCTTTAATATCAGTTGTATTGATTAATGAATCAACATATGTAATTCGATAACATTAATCAATCGATAGCTATAGTTGATATTGTTATAGATATTCAATGTTCAACATTTTCTTGTTTCTACTAGGCCCAGCGTCCATCCCAGTACTCTACTAGTGGTTACTCATCCCGCTCCGCCATTGATTTCGGCCCAAGAACCAAAATCAGTTACACAGCAGGAGGAGGAGGTGGTGGCGGAGGCGGGGCTTATTACCAGGAAGAGGCCATGGGTGGCGGTTACCATGGTGGTGGATACCAAGCTGCCGGTGGCCAAGTTCAACTGCAGCAGGTCGGCGCAATGACTCGTTCCTTCAGCCGAATGGGGGCCGACCCGGAGACGTTGTCGATGCATTCCATGCGTATGGCATCCATGCCACGCCAGGCTGTTTCTTCTTGGGCCGGACAAGATGACAGCGACGGTGGCAGCCTAGTTTCAGAACGGGATGCTACTTATGCACAACAGGCTTCCATGCACAACATGAGCAATGGCTACACTGCCAAAACCTTCCCACGACCGGCCATGTATTCCACCTCTAGAGTGAACGGATTTGAAAGCGGACAGCCGCAGGTCAGTTCCATGACGCTACCGGCCATGAAACGCTCCCTCAGTGGAACGCTCGCCTCGGCCGGTGGAGGCGGCCTGGAGCAGGAAGTCTACGTTAGCCGGCAGTCCTTCAAAGGCCCCGCCCACCGCACCATCAGCCGAATCAACAATCGGCAAACGGTTCGCACGTCCAATGTCTCATCATCTGGCATGTACGGAAGTGTTGGAGGATTCAGCGGCTCTCAAGGCAACCTGGCGCTGGTGCAGCAGGGAAGGTTGTCGCGTGCCGGCTCCGTAAGGAGTATGCATAGTGTCGGGAAAGGCAAGGATGTGTTTGACGGCATGGATTTCTCTGGCAGCATGGGCAATCTAAGCGGGTAAGAACACGTACCGTAGGTGTGTGAGAATATAGAGCAAAACACGTCCCAAACAAGTCAAGGCAAATCATTGAAGTTGCGATGAGAAGCAGATAGCATTTTTTCTTCCATATTGTGACATACATCTGAGTAAAATGGCTTATGTAGGGTGAGACTTGGTTCAATCCTTCAGTTGTTGATTGGATGGAGGCAGATCTGAATGCAAGCTTGCAGTCAATTGAAAGAAAGAGGTGGAGATAAGCGGACTAAATGATTGGAGAAGTCTGTCGATTCACCAGAAGATCATGTTACGACATTTTGTTTCAAAATTACAGTATTTAAAAATTGAAAATATATATATACATATATACATATGGATAAATCATTCACAATAAGACCAATAACATGCATTTAGAAAATGGATAGGGTGAATTTGTTTTTCATGCCGAATTTAAGGGTTGTTGTTAGGCACAAAGCAAAGCAGAGTTTAGTTTTTTACAGTTGCTGAGCTCCGTCAAAACTTGCCGAATTGAGGGTAGAATGATGTTGAATGGTTTTATTTTTTATTAGTTTTTTTTCCCACCCACGTGTTACATAAGGCTCATAAAGTTTTTGTGCTAACACCAGACTTCATTAGGGACAATCTTATCTTTTGGTTTGCATCCATCAAGTTAATGATTACGAGAACCTAATCTAACTATAAACTCAAGTATTTAATTTACTGGATTATTAAAAAAAAAGTCATTGTAGTATAGTTAATATATATAAAACAGCTCGTTATATATATATACACACACACACACACAACACCAAATAAATTAGGATTTTGGATATACTGCTCATTTAGCAGCAATAACTATTAACTAAGGATGTCTGGTATCAAAACATTAGGAAATTGTCTTGCTTAAATTATTAAAATACTTTAAAGATGTAAGCAAAAGTAGTATGCTAGCACCATTAGCGTAAACCCACTCAGAAGTAGGCCTAATTGCTTAAAATGCACAAATAACATGTCTAACCACAAATTACATGTCTTACCAAACGCTTCCTTATTGTTGTCAGTCAAAAATTCCCTGAATTATGTACCATAGCTATTTGAACCACACAAACACTACATATTACTGTTTGCAAATTAGCCTGTTAGCTATTCTCGTTAAAATACTTAGCTTGGTGTGCAAGTATGGCTAACAGTGATTACCCAGTGCAGCTGACCTTTGAAGCAAGAAATGATTCATACTTTGCTTTAATAGCCTGTCAGTACACCCACACTTAGCTTATCTGTCCTTGTTGCGCTAACAGTATGTGTGTGTGTGTTTGATGTTGCCCAGCCCCGCCTATATGTGTGTAAAAAGTGAAGAGCGAGTCTGTTGTGCAGGCACACCCAAACCAGTCCAGCCACCTCACACTTCACACACCCTGGGAAAAAAAAAAAACACTTCCTAGCACTCCGGCGACATGCACCAGTACACACAAACACACATGGAGGAATGTCTGTTAAGTAGAACTTATTTTCAAATAATGCTGACTCTTAAAATGGAAGTAGTACTAGTTAAAAAGCTAAGATAAGCTAGTTTATCAATTACTTGACAACGGAACAACTTTTTTCTTCAAGCTCAACTCTATAGGCTCAAATCGAAATGAATAGTGCTTATTTTAACAATATTTGGAAACATTGAGAAGAGTGTTGACCAGAAATTATGGGTAGAAGAGATGAGAACCCAAATTTCCTACATAAGTTCCAGAGCTCATTGCTAAAGTGCTAACCGCTACCTAGCTAACAAAAATATGTTCTAAGAACATTTTGCTAAGGTTCCCATTAAGTTTTTTTAAATGAAAAAAATTCTTGGTTATGCAAACATTAACGGAACGTTCCATTTTATTATTCTTCAAAAATTATGAGAACGTTACTTTTGAATGTTCTCAAGATTCTGAAACAAGTAGTAACAAAAATTCCAATGAAAACATAAAATATGAACAATGTATAAATAACGTTTTTGTGCTAACGTTTTTAGAACATTTTTAAAGACCAGATAACTTTGAACAAACATTCTATTAACATTACTGGAAGGTTTGTTTATAACTTTGAGTGAACCTTGGCAGAACGTTCAAAACCATCCCTGTTAGCTGGGTAAAATTTTGAAAGTCCTTGAAAAAACCAAGCAATATCACCATCTTTACAGGACAAATTTAGTAAATAAATGTTCATTTTTTTGTCTAGACTCAACAGCTTGGACATGCCTACTGCCATTAACTATCTTGATCAGTCCGATCATGATCTTCAGATGTTGGGAGCTGCCTACATCCAACATGAGTGTTACCATAACAATGATGCAAAGAAACAGGTATGCAGTTGCTTTTCATCTGAAGCTGAAATGTGTAAATGTGTGTTTTCAATTTGAGTTGAACATCTGTGTTTCTTTCAGGCGAACCAGCTGAAGGGAATTCCTCGCCTGGTGCAGCTGTTCAACAGTGAGAATCAGGAGGTGCAACGCTACGCGACCGGTGCCACCAGGAACCTCATCTATGAGAACATGGAGAACAAAGTGGCCCTTATTGAAGCCGGCGGGATCCCCAAGCTCATACAGGCCCTAAAAGAACAAGACGATGAACTCCGCAAGAACATCACAGGTGGGCATTTCAGTCATGTTGCTCTAGTTAAAAAATTAGAAATCAGGAATGGTGAGCGAACATTGAGTTTGGTATGTTTTTCATCTTCAAATCAAACTTGGGTCTCCAGCTGACAAAGTTTAAATCCCATCTGGCGCGCTTCCCATAATGTTTACACATTAAGCCAGTAGGCAGAGAGTAGGCGTCTTTTGTGGCTGTTCGAATGCATTTGACCACATGAGCGTTTACACTACGAAAGCAATCCAGTCAAATGCGTTTTCGACTAACTCTGGAAGTGGTCGAAAGTGGACAAGCTCAGAACTTTTTAGACCCCATTTAGCCGTCCACTTGAGATCCGATCGACCTTAATACCAGGTGTAAACAGGGCCTTGACGCAAACATTTTCACCTGCACATTTTAAAGTGAATTTGATTTCTTGGGCTGCATAACAAAGCTTAATTTTCACACCAGAAGCCTAAAGGTGCGGTCACATTTACCGTTGTTCGACAAGTTTTGCAGCCAAAATCCAGTCATTTCAATAGGAATCCAAGCGATCAGAAATTTGGCTTAAGGACAAAAGATTTCACCATGCAGATTTCTCAATGGGTTCAAGTTGATCACGTGGATTGATCTCAGTTTATCTAGGGCCCTATGAAATCCGTTTAATTTTTTTCCAAATTCCGTTTTATTTTTTTCCTAATTCCGTTTTTTCCGTTTTAATTTTTCTGGATTCCGTTTTTTTTCCATTTTAATTTTTTTGGACTCCATTTTAATGGTTAAGTTAAATTTTTAGTAGCATGTCTAATTAATTGAAATAATGAAACCTATACAATTTAACATAAATTTATTAAAAGTTTAACAAAAATTACATCTTTAGGGCCCTATGAAATACGTTTTTTTCCCCCCCATCCAATTCCGTTTTATTTTTACCAAATTCTGTGTTTTAAGTTTTCTGGATTCCATTTGAATCGTTTTTATTAAAATTTTAATAATCAAAAATCATGTCTAATTAATAAACTTCATAAAAACAACTATTTTAATATATATATATATTTAAATATAAAAAAAATTTCCTGGTAATTTTCTGGTAATCAAATGAAGTCAAACAACATGCTGCACTGAGCTACAATGAGCTTTACTGTTAAAATTAAAACATGGAAGAAAACGTGATTATTCCTTAAAAAATAAGTTTTGATAATATTTTATTATTATTAATGTTAGTATTATTATTACATTGAGACTTGTCTAAATTCTACTGTACAACAGTAATATATTTCTGTCAAGTTAAACCAAACAAACGAAGATGAAGTTCATGTCTTCATATAGTAAGGCTACAGACGCTGAAAATACAGCAAGTGCTTCAGTGTGTGTGTGTGTGGTGGTAAGTGAAACCGCGTGTCATTCACACAGAGACACGCAGAACATGCAGGATTCGTATTTAAACAGTCTTTTTGTGGTTTAATATTCATAGACACGTCTATATCGTGATTTGATTTAAGTGTACGGACCTGATTTTTTTATTTATTCATCAAAAAACTGACAAATTCCGTGAAATTCCGTGTTATATAGTAAATTCCGTTTTTATGACTGGATTCCGTCTGCATTTTCTGCATCGCGGAAATCATAGGGCCCTATTTATCAGCCTTTTGGTTCAATTCTCACTATTAACTAGTTGCCTATTAACATGCATATTACTAGGATATTGGCTTTTTATTGGTCCCCTTATGGTCCCACTTTATATTAGGTGGCCTTAACTACTATGTACTTACATCAAAAAACAAGTACAATGTACTTAGTGTGTTTATATTGTATTCCAAAACACTTTTGCTGCTATTGAGGTGGGATACGGGTAAAGTTAGGGACAGTTGTGGTGCTATGGGTAAGTTTAAGGCTAGGGTTAGGTGTAAGGGAAGTGTCAACAGTGTAATTATAAATGTAACTACAGAAATTAATTACAGATGTAGTTACATTCAGGTATTTTTTAAAATGTAAGTACAATGTAAAAACATGTATGTACACAATAAGTGCATTGTATCAAATTATTAATTTAAATATTAGTACATAGTAGTTAAGGCCACCTAATATAAAGTGGGTCCGTACTTATAAAGCACATATTAATGCCTTATTCTGCATGACCATATTCTACATCCCTTATTCCTACCCAATACCTAAACATAACAACTACCTTACTAACTATTAATAAGCAGTAGTTAGTAGTTTATTGAGGCAAAAGTCGTAGTTAATAGTGAGAATTGGACCCTAAACTAAAGTGTGACCAAATACTCTAGATTCTAGCTGAGCCTTAATGGGATAGTTCACCCAAAAATGAAAATTTCTGTCATCATTTACTTACCCTCATGTCGTTCCAAACCCGTTAGACTTTTGTTCATCAAATGAAGATCTTTTTGATTAAATCTGAAAGATTTCTGTCCTTCCATCCATGTGACTCCAGTGGTTTAGCCTCAATTTTATGAGTGCTTTGTGCAAAAAAAAAAAACATAATTTACAAACTTTATTTACAAAATATTAATCTCCAGAAGATCTTCATTTGTGTTCTGAAGATGAACGAAAGTCTCACGGGTTTGGAACGATTGAATAATTGATGACAGAATTTTCGTTTTTGGGTGATCTAACCCTTTAATTTACAATCACATTAGCAAAATGTGAGAAATTTTGCAGGGAAAAAAGTCCATTGTCTAATAGTGTAGTGATGAATGAAGCATAGCTCACACACAGAAGTCACTTTCCAACCAAGCAGCTTTTTGTTGGTCAACATGGTGAATTCGAGTGACCAACTCAAAATTCGAAATTCCCATTCCTATTGAAATGACTGGATTTCACCCGAGAAAATGAACAAAACAACTGTAAATCTGACCACATCTTAAGACTGCATGATAATAACGAACCTCATTATTGACTGATTTGGAACGCTCTACGTAAGAAGCAACTTGTGTGCCACAGAAAATAGATTCACAGTTGATTCCAGTGAAGTTTGATGTTAGCATGTTGCTAAGCTAACGACTCAATATTCTAATTAGAATTAATAGCACAACTCTGAAACATTTAATTTTAATTAGTTCAATTAGTATATTTATAATCAACATTTTTCTGCCATTTTGGATTTTCATTGCAATTGATACTAAGATTGCCAAAGATACAGCTGATTTTGTTCTTCGTAGTTTTATAGTATGTCTAAAAATTGTGGAAAATTATAGATAAAACTCCTTTTTAAACATTCATCTTTCACTTAAAGACTTTTTCATTCATAATAGTGAGGTTCAGCATCCTTTTACGTCATTAAATGACTCGATGTACGAACAGGTTTTGAAGTCTAGATGTGTGTGTATATGTATCCGCATGCACTCTGTAGGGCGTTGACCGATCTCACAGTACTGCATCAAGCTGCATTAATTATTGCTCAACGTTGTCTCAACATGTGCAGTGGAATGAGCGGACTCCTGTAGCGAAAGTTTGTGAGTTAGGTTTATGTCAGTGCTTACAGCTCTGTGCATGTCTGGATATGCAGGAACTCCAATAAGCATGCGTATAAGCATGTCCAATAAGAACACCACTACTAAACATGGGGGCTTTTAAGAGGATGACATCATAACGAAAGTCAAGGAGGATGTAAATCTTTAACAAGGAATTTCAATTTGTGATTTCTGATGCCTTTCCCCCTGTTTTACTTTCCCCGTTTTTTCTCCTTTGTTTGTTTCCTTATCAAATACTTATCTATTTCCCATGCCACTTTCCCATGCTCTTCATTCTCTTTATCTGTCTCCCTCCTGCTCTTACTCCCTGTAGGCATTCTGTGGAATCTGTCCTCTAAGGATAACCTGAAAGAAAGGTTGGCACGAGAAACTCTTCCCGAATTGACGGAGAAGATTCTGATTCCCCTCTCTGGCACTGGGGACCAGGATATCATTGAGCTGAGCCCCTCAGAGTCCGACATCTTCTACAACACCACTGGCTGTCTCAGGTATACACACACACACACACACAGACACACACACACACACACACAAACAAACACACACTTTTTTGAGTTCCCCTTTACTTCTTCCTGTTCCTATAGGAACTTCAATAAACTTTAGTGAATGCAGATCCCCTCTAGGCACATCACTGCTAGGAAACCTGAGAACAAAAACACTTAAGAGTCATGTTTCAATCCAAAACCCAACCCAAAAAGAAATTTTATTTTAGGAAATTATTTTAGGACTGGTATTTTAGAACATCATTATTATTAAAAAACATATTTTTTTTGGACTGTTTTTTTTAGAAAATTATAGAAAATGAAGCCTATTTTTTTTGGACTGTCATTTTTTTTTAAATTGTAGAAAATTAAGCCTATATTTAGGACTGTTATTTTTAGACAATTATAGAAAATTAATTCTATTTTTAGGACTGTTATATTGTGAAAATTATAGAAAATTAAGCTTATTTTTACAGTAGGACTTTAATTTTTAGAAAATTATTTAAAGGAAATTATAGAACATATATGTATTTTATTTAGAACTATATTTTAGGACTGTCATTTTTATAAAATTATAGAAAATTTATTTAATTTTTAGCATGTACTATAGAGTTACGGTTAGAGTTAGGGCTTGGTAATTATGCATAATTTACTGTTATTACTATAGTAAGTACATGTAGTAACGTGTAACTACGTCACCTTAAAATAAAGTGTTAATGTTTTTTTTTTTAGAAATTTATAGAAAATAAAGCTGATTTTTAGGACTGTTATTTTTTAGAAAATTAAAAAAATAAAGCCTATTTTAAGGACTGTTATTTTTAGGTCTATTTATTTTGCATTTTCATGACAGTTAATCAAATAATTTTTTAATATTTTTGAAAATCTACTTCAGTTGAGAAAATGTGAGTGGTGAGACTCACAGAATAGTGCTGACTACAAATAAATTTATTTAAAAATTAAAATGTATATGTGGCAAGCAGGGTGGGGCCGATAGCCATGGGAATGGAGTGAGAATATATAACAAAATTTTTTTGTTTCACTTTTTGATTTTGGGTGAAACAAAATGTGTTTTTCGTGAGATTCGGCCTTTAATATAAGCTTCTGCTTCCTTGTACAGGAACTTGAGCTCAGTGAACGAGAAGACCAGACAACAGATGAGAGAGACCCGTAGCCTTATAGATGCTTTGGTTGGCTATATTCAGAAATGCTTGCTGGACACTAAAGTGGAGGAGAAGGTACTTGTGTAACACACACTTTACTTTCTGCCTCTGTTGTTGACTCTGTTTGCAAATTGAGTGTTTATATGGCCATTCATGTGTGTGTTCCTCTTTCAGGGTGTGGAGAACGCAGTGTGTGTGTTGAGGAATCTGTCTTTTCAGCTGTACAGTGAGATTCCCACCTCGGCACAGGTACGATTGGACGGTCCAAGCCGAGCTCAGGGCTCTTCAAAAGGAGAAGCTATCGGCTGCTTCACCCCTAATAGCAAGAAGGCCAAAGACGTAAGGAGAAGCTGCTTTCAAATTCCTATTTCAATATACTAATTTCATTCTCAAATTAAAGCTTAATCTCATATTTCATTTTTACTTTCAGAGACAAAACCAGGACCTCACCACATTTACAGAAGTGTCGCGGCAGCCCACAGACATCGAGTGGCTTTGGCACCCTAAGATAGTGGAGTTGTACAACCAGGTGCTGCAGCGCTGTGAGATCAACTCCACCACACGAGAGGCCGCAGCCGGAGCCCTGCAGAACATCACTGCCGGAGAGAAGAGGGTAAAACATTTACATTAGAAACTTACTAGAAATGCCTTAGCATCTACCCAAAACATCTGAGCCTGGCAACTAGGGGTGTAACAGTTCAAATTACTCACGGTTCGGTTTGTTTCACGGTTTTAGGCTCACAGTTTCAGTACGGTTCAGTATGTGCTATGTTCAGGGGAAAAAAGGACTACTGTCAAATAAAAATAAGAACAAATAATCAAACTACAAGGAATAGCACAAATAAATACAATAGAGTAAATATACAAATAAAATAAACAGTGCTTTCCAGGTAACTAACAGTAGTTTGCAGGTGCAGAAATTTAATAAAGTATTCAAATATAAAATAACACTTCATATAATCTTTACTGTATTAATTAAATAGAGATTAATTCTTCTTAAAGTAGAAAAAACTATTCAGTCTAGAGCAGTGAGTGATTTCCTAGTCTTTTGTTGTTTGATTAACATTAAAAACACAGACAGCAGGAATATTAGGCCACTGTCACTTTAAGATTAATGTACAGATCCAGTACACTGATACTGTTACACATGCATTGGCTCTCTCGACCGTTTATGTTCACTTAAGACATATAGACCCGGTTTCACAGACAAGGCTTAGATTAAGCCAAGATTAGGCCTTAGTTCATTTAGGACATTTAAGTAGCTTTTATAAATGTGCCCTAGAAAAAAACATTACTGATGTGCATCTTGAGACAAAACAATGGCACTGGCATATTTTAAGATATCTTGGTGCAAGTTGCTTTCAGTTACAACAGCTCCAACATGCATTTTAGTCTGGGACTAGATTTTTGTAGTCTGGGACTAAGCTTTGTCTGTGGAACCGGCCAACTAACCTACTATGTTTGCATTTCAAAACAGGCATGTTAACATGATTTTTGTGTGAATTTGTCCCTTCAAGCACAAGAAGACTTGAAAGCAAACTCAATTTAGTATTCATGTGCTGTCTGAGACGTGTGCACGCTTCGGATGAGAGTGCACAGTTTTGTGCCTTCTTGCGCTTGAAAGTTTAAATTGGCAAGGCTTAAAAACACGCAGAAATGATCAACTTTTGTGACGATGCAGCACTGGCCCGATCTGGACAGTGACAGGTCCGTTAACTGTGTTTTTCACACTGACCCCAGGCAAAGTCCTTTTCAAGGAAAGTCTGTTCACTCGACGACCAGCTATTTCGGGCATCCAAGACCAAGTCCTATCTATTTGAATGGGGGAATCCTGAAATGTCAAAAACTGCTTGCCAAACTCACAATAAAATAATATTTCAAATCAACAACAAAATCTGACATGAACTGTCCCATAAATGTTGTTTCTTATGCTCAAATATCGCTTATTTTTCAGGACAGACCAGCCAATGCGCATGTGCAGTCCTAAGCACGAGTCTCAGGTTTCTATGGGAACCGGAGCTTCTAACGGCAGCTGCACAATGACTTTCCCAATCAGCGATTGGCTCTTTTACTTTAGAAGACGGGACGTATTCCATCACATTGCGCGTTGCAGTTTCTCCCATTCATAAGTCATAGAAGTGAACCGTCTTTCTAAATCTATAGTCTTTGCCCCAGTAAATCGGGCAGTCCTTATTGTTGATTCCTGCCCAGAACTTTCGTTATTGTTTTGTGCCTGTACGAATTAGCACTCTGAGTGTCTGTTTTAGCACAGAAGGCAAAGTCTTCTGTTTCGCGCTATCAACATCACTGTGATGACGGTGTAAATGACTGGTCATATTAGAGCATACAGCACTTGCATCGAACTACGTTTATAAAGAGTGACTGTTTTGTCCACTTTTTTTTCTTTTTACCATCGCTGTAACGTATTGGGAAGCCAGAATGTTCCCAGACAGGAGATTTATATGATGCAGGCAGTAGCTCGCCTCCTTCACTTGCCATGCTAAACTGCGACACACCAACACGTGAGGAACTGTGATGTCAGCAACAGATTTACATACTAACAGTTGATAGGACAGCTGCTCTCACGTGAAATGCATGCAGAGCGTATCCATCAACAGAAACATAGGTTAGCAGTCTGCCATGCAGGTTGATTTTTTGTCTTCAACAAACTGTGTTACAGATGCCTTGTCAGATTTGCGATTAACCACGGTGCAATTGCAACCCCTACTAGCAACCTCTCAAAAAAACCTATCAACACTACAGCAACAGCTCAGAAAACCCTCAAGAAACAACCCAGAACAGCCTAGAAACAAATTCACAACATCTTGGCCTAACTAGTACTTACACATTAGAAACGGTCTAGCAACCATCTATAACAAATTAATTTCAATGATTAAACTTCTCTTTTTCTTTCTTTTTCTTTTTTATATCTCAGTGGGCGTCCATCTTGAGTCGTGTGGCGTTAGAGCAGAATAGGATGTTGCCTGTCATTCTGGATCTCTTCAGGACCAACAGCGATCTAGAGCTCCGTTCTCTCACCGGCTTCCTCAGAAACCTCTCTCGTCATGCCAAGGACAAGAACGACATGGGTTAGGCTTCCCTCTCTAGCCACAAAACTGGAGTCAGTCGTACCTCTGTAGCATTAGAGAAGCTCATTGCTCAATTTCTTTCATTTCAGCTACTAAGGTGGTAAATCCCTTGCTCAGCAAACTGCCCTCCGATGGCCGCCAGAAGGAGCCGTCAAGTGACGTGGTGGTGAATATCTGTGGAGCCCTCAACAATCTGGTGACAAGCAGCATGGTGGCTGCAAGGGACATCACCTTCTTCGATGGCCTGGCCAAACTGGTGGGCATCAAGACCTCCCATGACAGCAGGTAAAACTAAAAGTTATCCAACTATACAACAAACATCTCAAAATTATATTACTTCCATACTAATGTAACAATTTCAATATTTTTACCCAGTCCTGCCAAACTGAAAGCTGCCAAAGCAGCGGCGACAGTGCTAAGCAACATGTTCCAGTACAAGAAACTACACAAAGATTACAGAAACGTAAGTGTTATGATCGTATAAATCATACACTCACACGAGACATACATATTCTACATGGAGCGGGTCGCCCCCTCATGGTGGTTGACATTTTGAGCTCACACAACCAGCCGAATACAAATCATTGCATAACTTCACTATTATCAGACGTTTTAAGTCTTGTGCAACAAATACACCTGTAAATAGAGTGTAACAGTTGGTTCCGGAAGTAAAAACTCCATTCATATTCTCCATAAGGAAATTGATGTTGAGCGATAACTTATAAACCTTTAAAGGCAGCCCTATTGTGAGCTACGCGATTGTTTATTTTTTTTAAATAATGGTGTTTAAGCAGTGGAATTCCTGGTGAAAAACTACATTACCCATGACGCTGAACATAAAATGACGCCAATCAGAGAGTCGAAAAAAGCAACACGCTCCAAAATTAGCTTCTTTAGCTTTAGCTATCTTTAGCTCCGCCCACTCCCATGAAGCACCGCAAATGACGTAATCGAGTCAATCTCCCTACGCTCTCAAAATACTTAAATGTTTGCATATGTATGCATATTTTGCAATAAACTTAAAATATATAGTTTTTATACATATAATCAACATTCATAATTGTGTACTTTATATTTCTCCATCGTTTTTAATTCGATTATGCTGGTCGCAATGCTTCATGGGATTGTAGTTCTTTCCCTCACTAAAGCCGTTAAATACGCAGTCTTGTGTCTTTTTTTCGAAAAATACTTCCGGAACCAGCGCCACTAAAACAGAGGCGGGCACTGTTGCAATCTATTGAGTATTTCTACAATGGTCTACAACTGTCATCCACACCAGTAGGTGTCAGTATAAAGTCCAAGATCACTGTTGTATTTTCAAGTTAAACACTAAATATTAAACTTTAGTGCATAATTGTTCCCACACAGTGCTTCAGTCATGAATGACCTCAAATTATGTGGTTTGTCAAGTCATGCACTTTTTCTACGATTTTTGAAAATGTGCAAAAATCCCATCTATTTACATCTATTTACACTGAAAGAGCAACTCAAGACATCTACAGACCAGAATGTCATAGAGACTTGGTGGTGGACTCTTTTTGCATGGGACAGTCAGAAATAACCTAGCAACCACCCCAAAACACCTTAGCATCATGGAGGTGACTTTTATAAGGCAAGCACTACTCACATTTACTTAATAAATTGTAAAAGTATTTTTTTTTCAATAGTTTAGTAGTACTTGGACAATTTTGTTTAAAAATCGACACGAGGCTCTAAATGGAACGGGTCGCCCCCTCATGGTGGCCCGAGTTTGGTGCCTCTTGGCGGCTTGGTCGCGGAGTTATAATTTCGGAGTTCAAATTTCGGAGCCTATGGAGGATGTGAAAATTATTTGAAGTCCAAAAATCCAAACTGCGTCTGACCTCCACCCCCTCCGCCGCTCTCAGCCAAGCTGGGGAAGGCTCTCCCTCCCCGGCCACACTCAGATTCGGCCGCCACCCTGGAGGTCGACCTGGGTGGGCTTGGCTCTGGAGTCAAGCTCGTGGAACTTTGACCAGGCATAACTCCAAAGCCAAGCCGAGTTGGGGCTCCATACTCCAGGTGTGTGGGGGTCCCACAGGTACCTCCCCATGCCCGGAGTATGGAGCTCCAACTCGGCTTGGCTCCCGAGATATGGCTGGTCAAAGCTGGACAGGAAGTGGCCGTATCTCGTAACCGGAAGGTCCCAGGAGCTGGGGACGGTGGGGGTATAAGGGGCCCTCTGGGACCTCTCCAGGCCCAGAGTATGAACACATGAACTTCATCTCCAGAGCTGCTCTGAGAGTCACTTCATGAGCACTTTACCGTTTTCATTTAAGAAAAACTATCGTCATATCATAAACACACAGAAACTCAAAGGTCTTCATGTCAACCTGTCAAAATAAAAGTTCTGTTTAACTTGAAGAAATTGTGACAGAAATATATTATTGTTGTACAGTAGAATTTAGCTATGTCTCAATGTAGTAATAATACTAACACTAATAATAATAATAATAAATTATTATTAAAACTTTATTTTTTTTAAGGAATAATCACACATTTTCGTCCTTTTTTTAATTTGAACAGCAAAGCTCTGTTGTACAGCACTTTGTTTGACAAAAACGTTTAATTTCGTTCAATTCATAGAAATGAAAAAAAAAAAACGTTTTGTTGTTTTTATGAATTCAATTAATTAGACTTACTTTTTGATTATTAAAATTTAATTAAACCTTAAAATGGAATCCAGAAAACTTAGAACAGAAAACACAGAATTTAGTAAAAATAAAACTGAATTTGAGAAAAAAAAAAGAATAACACGTATTTCATAGGGCCCAAAAATGTAATTTTTGTTAAACTTTGTCATTAAACTGTATAAGTTTCATGATTTCAATTATTTAGACATGCTTTTTGATGACTAAACTTTAATTTAATTTAAAATTAAAACGAAGGGGAAAAAAACAGAATCCAGAAAAATTAAAATGAAAAAAACGGAATTTAGAAAAAAATAAAACGGATTTCTTTCGTTATTTTCAGTCAGCTTAGAAAGACCCACCCTCAGAATGTGCTTCTGTTTGTGTTTTGTGCGTTACGAACTAGTACAGTCACAGTTACTGTCATTCCGCCCTGCCCTCTAGTCATTTCCCAGTTATTTGAATGTGAATGTATGTGTGCATGTTATTTTTCAAACAAACACAACGAACACATATCATACTGAATAATCAAAAGCAAAACAGCCCGCTTATTTATACAGTCATATTGGAACACACAAACACACTAGCACACTTAAAGAGTGTTGATATGGGAGGTAGATGTTCAGACACACCCTGAGATGTGGATTTCAGGTGATTTCCTCCTGAGCATGTCCAAACACACCATAGAACGCCACAGGTGGGGAAAAAAAACCCAAAACATGTTCTTTCTTCTAACAATTCTGGGATGGTAGCCAGAGTTGCTCCCTGGTACAACTATGTGCCTGTTAGGATTCAAAGCGTCACTCACTCCTGTGGTGTTTTCTGCTTGTGTTTTACAGAAAGGATACCAGAGAGAAGACTTTTCAGACATGGGCATCTGAACCAAACAGATTGTGAAATAGGAAGATATTTAAGGACATAAGGACAATGGATAAAGAAAATACAAAATACTGCCGGAACACCTGCAACACACTGTATTTTGAAACATGAAAATGTGGATTACACACACATCTAGCCTTTCCCCCCCCCAAAAAAATCCTCAGGGATTTATTGCAATATTTGTCTTTTTTTACTGGTTGTTGCCTGTATTTTTTCTTTTTTTTATTATAGGACCACAGACTATCCATGATATAATAATTATATCCTGGGAACTTAATCACTCTTTTTAAAATAGTTGCATTTAATTTTTGTAGAAAAATATATGTATTGGAAAATTGGAATTGTAAGATTATAGATGATATGAGAAGACTGTCATATGTTTTATAATTCACATAAATATTGTAAACACAGGCCGGACAGATTCAAGCTGTTAATCAGCTTGCTTGTCATAATAGAGTTGCTTATTTCTTACTAGGCTGATTAAATTCTAGTGGGTTTTCTTCTTTTTTTGGTGCTTTTATGTGTGTACAGAAATTGTGTATCATTATTTCCTGTACAAATTATAGGAGGTTTAATAATAACTATAATTATATGAGGACACATCTGAATGTTTGAATGGAAATGTTGCATTTAAACAGATTGAGTAATGGTTGATGCCGCAGGGATCAGAGATTGGTTTTCAAAAAGGTCACTAAAATATGCCAAATAAATAATTTCTGTTCACTTACAAATGTTCTTATTTTTCGCAATTGTATATGGTGCAGTATGTGCATTATGTATGACAGTAAGCAACTTTACTCACACTTTTTTATTATGGTTGCCAAATATTGAATGTTTGGTTTGGGTTGCTGTGTTTTCAATTTCTATTTAATCTGGTGCGTATGCAACGCAGTCAAATAGACTGTTGTGAGTGATTTGCAATCTTTAAATATCTGAGACTTGCTTTTATTGGATCAAGAATGAGATCACCTTTAAGAATGCATGGAATGTTCTCTTTCCAAAGCCTTTGATTATTGAACGTCTAGTATATTTTATAATTCAGCATAAATTTCCTTGTTAAATGCATGTGCGCGCGTGTCATAGATCTATGTTGATGTAAAAACACAATAAAAAGGAAATAAAGTGTTTGTTTTTTTGTAAACCTCATTTTGTTGAAATTCTGTATTAGAATCTCTTAATCCTCTGGTGTTCTTGTCAGTTTTGACCAAAAAATTGGAATGGTATAACACTTTTATGACACTTGCTATGTGAACACACAGAAAAATCATGCACATGATTAAAAAAGTTTAAATGGTTCTAAAAAAAAAAAAAAAATCACACTGGTATTCCACAGTCAAAAATGACGCATAGAAATGAATGGGAAATAATAATAATAATAAATATAGCTGCGAGCAGCATTAATCAGGGTTCAAGCGTTTAAGGCTTTTAAGCACATGCGTAAAAAGATATGTTTTATTTAGCAAGCATGTTACCACTTAGATGATAAATGGAAAAAAACATTTACAGCCAATACAGGCAATTTACTAAGAAAAAAGTTTTTTAAAGGTTTTTTGACAGTTATAGCACCACCTCTTGCCCGGTCTCCACCACTTTTTTTAGGTGTCCTCAGAGTGTGCCCATACATGTGTGTCAAATTTGGTGTAAATATCTAATTTCATTGTGAAGTTATAGACATAAAAATGACCCATGGGCGGCATTGGATTTTTTTTGCCACTCCCTATCAAAATTTTGACATTTGGGCATTATTGTTTAGCTATCGACCTATGTTTTCAAAGTGCTGGCTCGAAACTTCTCAGGCTCCTCCAGGGCATTGTGTCGGTGTCGCATACCAAGTTTCGTTCCGATCGGCCTCTGTTAACCTTGTCTAATAAATGCTCAAATTTCATTGGTTTATGGTGGACATGTTTTTTGAGATATGCCAATGTCCTCATAGACAGACATTGCACCCTGGACAAAAATACTGCATGCCAATTTTCAAGTCAATCGGATTAACGGTTGGGTGGTTATAGCCATTATCATGTTTTTTTCTTGTTATAGCGCCACCAAGTGGCCAGTCGCCGTGTGCTTTTTCATACAAGCAGAGAATGAGCTCTTACATAGGTGTGCTGAGTTTGGTGAAAATATCTCATTCTGTTCACGAGTTATAGCCAATTTAGTAAAAGTGGCTCCTCCCACTTTGAACGTTTTGGCGGCCTTGAACAGAAATTTCGACTTTTTTGATAACTATTGACAATCAGACTCCAGAGAATCTTGCTGCACTGGTTTGGTTCCGATCGGGCCTGTAACTTTTGCATTTTGTCCGTCTTGAGCCAAGGATTCCAGCGATATAAGACACTTGAGTCTACGCCTAACGGTGTTTTTGACCGCTACGTACTTTTGACCATTGTTAGCGCCCCCGTCAGGCCGATCGTGGCGAGCCTTGGTGACGTTGTAGGCGGTGTACGCGCTTGAACCCCTAATAAAATTACAGATAATTTTTGGGGGTACAATCTATAAATCAGCACACAGTAGCCTAATTAAGGGGTTCATTGAAAATTTTAAAATATATATACTCACATTTTTTTTATTGTATTGTAAAAATTGGAAACAAATGGATCCTAATTATTGCATAAATATTATTTAGTATCATAAAATTCCCTCAAAATACAAAATATTACATAAAAAATATTATTGAACAAAATTACATTATATTGACTTTTAAAAAAGGAGGAGTATGACCCCTAAATAAGGAGCACCAGAGAGTTAAATGGACAGTGCACTAAAAATATATTCTAATTTGCATTTATGTAAAAACACCTTTACGTTTTGTAACCAAAATTCCAATTCCTGCTGATTTCAGCCCAGTTTGTTTCTCACAAGTCAGCAAAAATTTCTTGTGTCCCACCCGCCCTTTTCTATTGCACTTTGCGTCTGTTTCTAGCTCTTTTCTGTCTGCTTCTAATGTCGACCCACCCCTATTTACATACTTTCTCTCTGCTTCGACATGACAATCATCTGCCACACCCTACAGCAAACTCGATGACTTCCTCAAGAGCCGCCACATTTAGGCCACAACATATCTGAATCACAGATTGCCCAATAATGTCTGAATATCTGGCAGTGATGATATGCATTGATGACATTTGAATCATAACAAAGCCTTTCTTAGTGTTGCATGTTCAACATTTTATGAATTTTGACCTCAACGACACACAGCTCTGGGCGATGACAAGGGCAGATATGTAAATTGCAGGTTACAAAACATTCCCTGTTTACGTCACACCCACAGTGTCACAGACTGTTCTTTGCTAGTGTTGACTGACGGCAGTTTTTGAAGAAAAAGTGCAGTGATGATGTCATTAATCTTCCATTCAGAACTTAACACTTGAAGAGATAGTAGTTATACTAACTACAGCAACTGTACATGATACAGTGCCACTGCAGGTCAGTATGGGGGTTTATCAGTGCACATTTCCTTGTCATTTTTGACAATACATTAGTGGATCTAAATGATGATGATCTATAGGTTGTGTTAGTTTAAACATTATGGTTTTAGGCTGCTAACACAGAAGTCACATGTTAATATGGTTGCTGTTACTATGCTGCCCTCTACTGGAAGAATAGAATCCATAAACACTCTGCTGGGGTTTAGTGACTGCTATTAATCACTTTAACAGCTCGAAACACTTTTTGCAATAGTCAAAGTTTCATTTATACAGTGATGACAAACTAGATCCAAGTTTAATGACTGAAAATCAAGTCGTCACCTTTATTTTTATAGCACTTTATGGCCTACAATAGGCATTGTTTCAAAGCATTTGAGCATATAGCCTAATATGAACCTAGTTACATTTTTGAAAAGCATTTTCACATTTAATTATAGCTATTTTAAAATATTAATATAATTACGAAATCAAATTGACATTTCTGTGACGTCGCGGTTGACAGTTCAATGATTATCTCAGATATGTGTTTTGTACAGTAAGCCTATTAAAGCTGCAGTCCATAACTTTTTTGTTTAAAAATGATCCAAAATCAAATTTTGAGCAAGTACATTACCAGCCAGTGTTCAAAACTATCTCCTTACCTTAGCCCCATTTACAACCGTAAGCTTGTAATAATGTGTTATAATTTGAGTGGTACTGGTCGATTTCTGCGGGAAATTCAAACATGGCGCCGCTCGTATTTGCGTCATTACGTCACGTCTGTATACATAAAGGAGAAGTCCGGCTAGTAGGCGATATCACATGTGAGGATGCTGCAGGTGGTGGATCATTTATAGCCTTTTCTCACAGCAGCTGGAATAATTAAACGTATAATTTTGATAGCGGATTGTAATCCAGAAAGGTCCAAACGACAACCATCAGTGACTACTGGAAATTCACCTGTAGTCAAAAGCAAAAGATTAGACTGTACAGAAATTGAAATTTACAGGTAACACTAATACACACTAAATACACGTAGCCACGCAATGCTGATGAACAAAACAAAGTATAACAATAATAATAATTTGCACGGTTTGATGTGATATGAGCTAAGCGATTGTTAGATTTAATCACCATTGGTAGCGCGACTTATTGTAATGCTTTTTTTTCCTCAGTTAGTCAGAACAAAAGTGGCAGACATGTTACTTACTTGTTAATTTTCCGGTGAAAATTCTTATTTTGGTCGTACTTCCAAGACGTAGAATCTGTGATTCCGAAGTACAGTATCCACACCTGGCAGTAAGTTTTGGGAGTTAATTTTTATCCATCTCTGCAAAACGAACTTCAGGATAGGAGATGGACTAAAAATGAACTCCCAAAACTTACCGCCAGATTCTGGAAGATGAATTCTTCAAACAGTGGTACAAGAGGATGTGCTGGTCCTTCAAGAGTCACTCTCAACCTATCTGTCTATAAAGCCTATAAAAAACAGTCTTCTGTATTCACAACACTTCATGTATTTTACAACACTTCAGCTTGTGATTCTTATTTAGTGGGGGTCATTTTTTAGGATTCTTTACCTAACTTAAGTCTCTGAGATCCTGACACCTTGCACTTCTGGAGACTCCAGGTAGGTTGCAGTTCTGGAAAATGGTGGCGCTGGAGACTAAAAGGCTCCTGATGGGTTCACACTTAATTCTTCACATTAAATCTTAATTATTTTGCAGTTAACACGTGTCTTTTCTTCACCACCTGTTTTTGTCTGACCCTGCTGACTCAATGAGCATTTCACTGTCCAATGGTCATGCCTTAACTGCAATTTCTAGTATTGCATTATTATTGCATCCTTCTCATGGGCATTTAATAATTTTTGACTTTTCAGTCTGAGTTAAATCTCTTTTTTGGCTCATTTTATCTGTAAAAGAAAACATGCACACCTGAATATAAGGTGTTTTTCATCTCCAGCCTTCATGAACAATTATATATCACTTATAAATGATTAAATACAAAATGAATAGTAGTTATTAAGATTAATGTGGTTTGGAATTGGTAAAATGTGCCTGGAAAAAAATATGATCAGAAAATCAACGTGCCTAATAATTCTGCACGCAGTGTATATAGTAGGGTAGTAGGCATATTCAGACGTAGGGATGGTGTTATAATGAAGTCAAAACCAAATAAAACATGGACTCCACAACTTTATTAAAATATATACACGATCAAAGTCCCTATGACTATACATGAAATGTTATTAAACATTTTGCATAAAAACAAAGTGTGCATGCAAAACTTTACAGGTGTAGATAAAAAAAAAAAAAAACTAAGAAAACAGTGACAGTAACATGAAATCATTGGGGGGAAAGTGACTTAAAAGTGCAAAAAGGAACAGGAGTGTGTGTCTCATATATCGTCCTCCGAGACCAGGCAGTAAAAGTCTGAGCGGGCAGCGTAGTTCCTCGAGCCGAGGTCAGATACATCTATCTCTGGGGGTTTGGGTTCATCCGTCACACCTGGACCTGCAGGAAGCACCGGAGCTTTGGAGGGAAGGGTCTTGTAGATGGGCAAACGCAAACCTGTGAGGTAAACACATTGCAACAGTTCATTAGCATTGATAAATACAAATCTCGCTCTGTCACTTTTTTTTCTGTGGAGTGCCTCAAGGATCTGTTCTTGGTCCACTTCTATTTTTAATTTACATGCTTCCTCTGGGTCGAACATCCGGCTCTGTGGGTCTTAATTTCCACAGTTACGTGATGATATGCAAATCTATTTTATTGCACAGCCCAATTCTGTTTTTCCTCCCCCTTAACATCTTACCTACATGATCTTAATGTATGGATGGCACGACATTTCTTAAAATTGAATACTGGGAAAAACAGAAATCCTGTTAGTAGGCCTTAAATCCTTTGTCTTAGATTCTAGATCCAAGTCATGTTCGGTAGAGGCAGATCTTAAAGTGACAGCAGCCTAATAAACCAGTTGCTGTGATGTCTGTCATTAATGTTAATCAAAGAGCAAAGGTAACAGAGAAAATTGTAGC
Organism: Coreius guichenoti; assembly: GCA_039654105.1. NCBI lineage: Eukaryota > Metazoa > Chordata > Actinopteri > Cypriniformes > Gobionidae > Coreius > Coreius guichenoti. The sequence goes on from CM077191.1 coordinate 22,565,641, forward strand.
TTTAATAAGGATTAATCTATGTTTAATTTATTATTTACGCAGTGCAGACTGTTTGATAACTTTATTCAATTTCTGTATATTTCCTGTTAGACAGGTAGGAAGGCCACAATGACATTTATTATAATGGGTTTATATGAAGATTATTTTAAGTTCACTTAAATTAAAAGCTGTTATTTTTTAAAGCCTAATAAATGCTGAAATTGATAAAGCTTTTAATTATACTGTAATGTTGAATGTCTATCATTAATGTTTTTAAAAAAATCAATTTCATAGAGACATCAGTAGCAGTTTTAGTATCAGTGATACTGGCCTTCATTCATAAAAAGATGCCATTAAACAAGTATTTAAAAAATAATGTGTTTATGTTGTTTCTACATTAATTTGGAGAGTGACTGTGAAATTATTACAATATAAAAATGTGCGATTCATTATTTTTTAATTGATTGACAATCGATTGATTGTGTTCCTCAAAAGTCTGATGTATTATATTTGATACTCACATTTTAACATGATTTTTCTAAAAAAATATGTATGGATAATCAAGTAAACCAATGTTGCTTCAGTCCAGCAAGTGTTCATCTCAAAATATTACTAACATTATAAAAGTTATTCTTACATTTACTTTATAAAAATCATTAAATATTTTACAGCAAAAAGACACTGAAGGTGGAGGTTTTAGAATCATACTAAAAGACCTTTTACTTGCTAAAAAGTATAAACTATCAATCATAATTGATAATTTGAAGGCCTTAGAAATTTACATCAAATATGATACAGTAGGCTTTCTTTATAGGGTTATAAACTGTAGTAAAGTTGTCTTAAAAGGATAGTTCAATCAAAAATAAGTTGAAGAAATGTTCTTTAAAATATCTTATTTTGTGTTCCACAGAATAAAAAAGTAAATGAATAAATGGTGACAGAAATTTAAATGTTGGATACATTTTAAACTATGACTTTATATATCATTGTTGGAATGACACTCAAATTAAGATAAATTCTTTTGATTCAAGAAGCACGTTTCGTACCCAGGTCTCCTGCTGGATCTGGGTCCGGTCTGCAGTCCAGGTAATCAGGCTGCTGCGTGAGCATCGGATCTTTATCGCCTTGCAACAAAGTCTGCGGATCGCCCGCCGATTCCCTGTGAAATGTCACCTTACGCGGCATTGCCAACGCAAGCTCCTTCCAGAACCCTGAAGAGGGGGTCTGTGAGAAGGGAAAGAGATTGATTAGGTTTCTGTTTACCCTAAATCTCAGAGATTTATTGAGCATTGTGAGGGTCTCACCATGGAATGTGCGCCCCAGGTGATGATTGTGATTCGAGGTTGGTGTTGTCTCAGCTGCTGACTGATGTCCTGGCTTATTTGCTTCTGCTGCGACTGAAATATGATGAAAATGGGCTTCCCCGACAGATCCATCAGGTGCCATAGACCCTGTCTGAACATTAAAACAGCATCCAAGAGTAAAGGTCATATCATTAAGCAAAGCGTTTTTTGAGCTTTTTAAATATACTTAATAACATCAAAAAATACAATGTAATAATAATATAGCATGGGTCGTGAGAGGGTGGAAACGTCACATTACAAATTTATTGGTTAATATTATTTTTCCTTGCCCACATGGCTCTAGTTACATCAGCAGCACAGAAAAGTTGTTCCTGAGTCAGTGAAAGTTATTACATTTTGATGAAATTTTTTTTTTTCTTTACACTAAAACAATCAAATTATGTACTGTAATGTAACTGACTACGGCAGCAAGCCTAACCATGTCTATTTAAATAAAACAAAACAGGAAAACCAGGGACCACGAAGGGCAGGAATACAAGAGTATGAGAAACAACTGACCAACTAACACAGCAAATGCTGGCGCTGTATCCGAGTATGCCTACTTCCATACAATATATCGGAGAAAAGTATGTCTGAATTCATAGTATTCATAAAACCAACTACGATGACCAACTACTTCCAGAGAGGTTCTGAAGTGTGCATTCAATGGACACTTTACTATACCATAAGGCCACGGGAGAGGATTTATGAATGGAAGTAAAGCGACACAACGGCGTAGGTCACATGACAGTGACAACATAGCTGTTGTAGTACTGTACGTCTGAATTTCATATTACATTATTTCACGCATTCATACTATATAGAATATACTTTTTTAACGGTCGCAAAGTAAATTTCAGACGCAGCTTGGGGCTTATATACACAGGGAAAACTAGATTAACAAGACACAGATGCAAACATTCGGGAGTAATGAGGGGATCCAAACCAACTACAAAAGACTACAAAACAGAAACAGGAAACAGGAAACTAACTCAAACTAAAGAAGTCCAAACAAGAAACACGTAAAATGATACCTAAAGTTGGTCGTGCACCACTCCTGCTCCAGGTACGACTGAGAAAGCACCACAATCAGCCGTCGACAGCGGCTAATGTTCATCAGCAGCTCTGCAGACGGCTCTGAGGAAATAAGACACAATACACGTTGTGCTTTTAACCCTTAAACGCATATCTCGGGTCTTTAGTGACGCCATTTACTACCCTCTTCCTCATTCATTTTTTAAAGTTAGACATCGACCTTCTTAGTATTCCTCAATCAGTTTATTATAAACAATATAACAAGAAAAAAAAAAAACAACAACTCTGTTTTCCCATTCATTTTTTGTAAAAATTGTATTGGGTCGTTAACGACCCGAGGTGTGTAACAGTGTAAGTAAATTTTTTTCTGCACAACAATAACTGAGGGCCCTATTTTAACGATCTGAGCGCATGGTCTGAAGCGCATGGCGCAGGTGCACTTAGGTCGTGTCCAAATCCACTTTTGCTATTTTAACAACAAAAAAACGGTCGGCGTCAGGCGCATGGTCCAAAAGGGATGTCCCTAGTCTCTTAATGAGTCATGGGTGTGTTTTTGGCAATAAACCAATCAGAGTCTCATCTCCCATTCCCTTTAAAAGCCAATTGCGCCATGGCGGATTCGCTATTTACATGGCGGAATTTGCAAGCGGAGCTGAAACTAGCACAAAACACTTGTGTCGCGCCTGGCGTCGCATTACACCGGGTGTATGATAGGGCCCTGAATCTTTGATGACTGAATAAGTGCAATTCACCTTTATTCCACAAGGTGGCAATGTCTGATACACAATGATGAAGTGACGTTTCACTCATAGTTACCACAGGCAGAAAACAAAAGAATAGGAAGTATCATCAGCAAAACTTGAAATGGCTCAGAGATTTACTACAGAGCAACTGAACGCAATCAGATATTAGTGTCACTGTCACTTGATGGTGGATCTGGTGAAGAAGATGTCAGCGATCAAAATATTGATTTGAAAATGATAGTTTTGAGAATATGTTTGAGATGGCAAACATGAATGCTGAATGTACTGGGAAATGAGCTCTGATGAGGACAGTGATGATGGTATAAAACATCTGCTCAAACTGAACCTAGAGTAATGATTTAACCCTATGCCCATATAAATCTGAATATAGTTGTAAGATTTACCGGCTCCAGGAAGGATGTTTGTGTCGTTGAGTAGAAGCTTATGACTGTACTTGTTCTCCAAATGAGGCTTCAGGATAAAATTGACAAACTTCCTGTCATTCTCATTGTTGACATATGAGATGTAGGCGTCATACATTTTGCCATCTGAGAAACAGCAAAACATCTTTATGAATGAAAATGCAATGTTATGAAAGATTATAAAGGGCTTTAATGAACGGTATACAGACTTACCATTAAGCTCATACTCTCCATAAATGTTCTTATACCACAGTTTAAAGTTGAGTCGGCACTTGGAATAGACCACTGCTGAAAGAGCGAGTGCAACCAACATGACCACCGACGCAACCACTGCTCCGCTGTGACTTGGGTATTCTGGGATAGAAAATGGGATAAAATTGACCATATACACAGAACTGCAGAGAAGAATTACACTTTATATGCTTGTTTCTTACTGTAATCTTTTACGTTGAATTGTGCCGTGCTGTTCCTCACCACGCAGAAATACACACCAAAATCAGCCCGATCTCTCAGGGTCAGTGTTAGATCACTGCTCTTAATGATGTGACTCTCATCAGTGTACCTGCCAAGTGTTTGGATAGTCATGAAACTCTACATGGTACAGGCTCCATTACCAAACCATTACCACATGGCACAAACTGAAGCCTCTGCTGGTCCTGCAGCCAATGAGATTGCTTGCTCAACATTTAAATAGTCTGGTTCAGTGTTTGCTGTAGTCCAGCAGCACGCTATCAGAGTTCCTCTGAAACCCTCCACCTCCCCCAGCTCCACCTGTCTAGATCTGCTATGGGATTTAGTTTCTGCAGCAGCAGCATATCTGTGTACAGCTGTTCTCTAAAGTTTACATACCCTTGATTCTTAATACTGTGTCGTTCCCTGGATGATCCACGACTGTTTTTTTTTGTTTTGTGATGATTGTTCTTGAGTCCCTTGTTTGTCCTGAGCAGTTGTCCTGCCCAATGTTCTTCAGAAAAATCAGGTCCTTCAGGTCCTGCACATTCTTCAGTTTTTCAGCATCATATTTGAACCCTTTCCAGCAGTGACTGTATGATTTTGATATCTATCTTTTTACACTGAGGACAACTGAGGGACTCAAAACTATTAAAAAAGTTTCAAACATTCACTGATGCGCCAGAAGTAAACACGATGGATTAAGAGCCGGGGGGGGGGGTGAAAACTTTACAACAAATTTTTCTTAATTTGTTATATCAATTTTTTCCATTTAGTACTGCCCTTCGGAAGCAACAGAAGATAATTGCATGTTTCCCGGAAGACAAATTAAGTACAATTTACCTTGATCTTCAAATTCAAATTGGATTTCAAAATCATACAGTCACTGCTGGAAAGGGTTCAAATATGCAAAAGATGGTGGAAAACTGAAGAATTGGCAGAACCTGGAGGATTTTTCTGAAGAACATTGGGCAGGACAACTGATCAGGACAAACAAGGGACTCAAGAACAACCATCACAAAACAACAAAACAGTCATGGATCATCCAGGTAACGACACACAGTTCATGTTCAGGTAACCATCATGTTCACACAGCGCACACAACGCCTCTGCACTTACTCCCGATTTCTCTCAACATGGGGACAAGAGAGCTGTCATTCAATAAATAGGAAAAGAAAGTAACTTGCGTTACTTATTTGAAAAAGTAAAATGTTGTAAATTTAAAAGTAATGCATTACTTTACTAATTACTGGAAAATAGTAATCTGATTACATAACTCGAGTTACTTGTAATGCGTTACCCCCAACACTGCATAAGTGCACATATTTTTCAAACTTTCACATATTATTTAAAAAAAGTATGCACTAAATTATATAGTGTATACTGCACAGTATGCTAGTATTCAGAACACAGTCATAGAGATTAATCTCATTCTAAAGTATCTAAATCTCTTTCATATATTTTCAGTCCAATGTGCCACATTACAATATTTTCAATATTAATAACTGATACACTACAAGTACTGTGTTGGGCATTATATTGCATCATATACCCACCGGTCTTTTATATTTTGAGGGTAGATGGTAAGGTTGGTAAGCGTTGTGCCGTTTTTCATCCACTCCAGGTGGTCTTCACAGTCTGAATCTGTGCGGTTCGAACCCATGGAGGCTTCGCATTTTAGGACCACGCTGTGGCCAAGCGTCCCAGAAACCACCTGAGTTTGATCATGCTTGAACACTGGAGCGCTGCTACAAAGTGGATCTTTGTTTTGAGAGAGAAAAATTAGAAATATGTGAGCATCAGTGTGTTCAGGCCTGTTCATACCAAGAACAATAACTGTAAAGATATCTATAATGATAACTATATTTGCATCCACACCAATGCACAACATCAATCTGTTAGTCCTTAGTGTGAACGGCCTTTACAATTAATAAAATATGACTTTTTATAAGTTGCGTCACAACTAAACTTCTAGATTCTTAATACAGTTAGAGCTGTATGGAATGAGCACACCTGAAAGGCGCTCAGCTAAAAACAATGACTTCTTTATTAGCGTAACCTTGCTTGAGTCTTGTGGAGGATACCTAATCTCAACAGAGATGAGTGAAACTCTATTCTGATGTACAGGTGAGGCTGTTTCTCATCAGCACTGTTTCATATTCCCATGTTGAGTAAAATGTTCTTCATCGGCCTACATGGATATGGAATTTTATGCTATAAAATGGAAGCGGGTTCATAAAAAGTTAATTTAACGGGCCTTCATTATGAAGAGTTATTTTTGAAAGCTCGGCTGGTGATGAGTCCATTAAGGACACTGATGTTTAATAGAAATCACAGCCTACATAAATATTGTAAGTGTAGCTTTCCGGGGAAATGGTTGGAAGACTCCCATGTGGGCAGAGTTTAGTAGGAGTAGGTCCATGAATCCTTCAACCAACAAACTTTGGACATGCTGTGGTAGTCAGAAGCAAGATAATTATGTCAGATCATTTGGTTTGACCTTTAGCAAACACTTTTTCTGGAGTCCACTGTATACAATCTGAGGTACGCAAAAAAATTGTTCATTTGTTTCTCTGTGACGTGATGGAAAACACCTTTCCAAGAAATGCCTCTGAAAAGTGAGGGGAAATATAGGCCAGACCTCCAAAATGAGCAGTTTAATAACAAATCCAATGACCCCGAAGGTCAGTATATTAGCATAAACAACATATTTCATTCCTAAACTGCTGTGATATGTACAACAACCAATGTAATAAAACGTTATTCATGTTCATCTGTTTCGGATAAAACTGAACACGTTTTTAGCGCCACTCACTGGACATTTCACTTTGAAAGTGTCGCCAAACGTGTAAGACGCAATGTAATATCATTTTGCAGAAATGTCACCACAGGCACGTTTTCCAGTGAGCCTGTGTTGGATCAAATACTGTTTTGAATTCATCTGCAACATTAGACCCAGAGCATGCTTACGCTTACGGTAGGGTTGCGTACAGTGTACTTAACGTAATTATCATCATCAGTTCAGTACACGGGTACTTTACATGGCAGCCAGATTTTTTTCTAAACACGTGTACAATGTACGCTCAGCTCGCACATGCGTTTAAAATTTTTTTGTGCTAATTAGTTTGTCCACAAGGTGGCGACACTAGCCTGGGCCGTTGTATCACAGTCGAAGAAGAAAAGGAGACAGAAAAACAACAAACTACCGGAGAAGCAACAACAATAGACACCAGTGCTGATGAACGTTTGAGTGAGAGGTTTAAAAGATAAAAGGTACAAACACATTTATTATCGGTCATGACTTCTGGAGAGAAATAGAGGGTCTGAACAGGGTTTAAGTTCTCAGATTTTGTAGTGGGGATTTACAATATATATATATATATATATATATATATACACCATATCAGACTTTAGAATTTTTTTAATTTATCGGTAAATTATCGGGAATGTAATTGACAACAGTGACAAATTTTTAGATTACCTTTCCCGTCATCTACTGATTAAAGTTAATCTTTAAAAACAGTGATAATTTAATAACACTGGTAACCCTTAAATGCATACCTCGGTTCTTTAGTGACTCGGGACGTCATTCATTACCCTCCTCCTCATTAATTTTTTTAAAGTTAGACATCATCCTTCTAAGTATTCCTCAATTAATTCATTATAAACAATAAAACAAGAAAAAAATTATAAAATTATAAAAGAATGTTTTCCCCATTCATTTTTTGTAAAAACTGTATTGGGTCACTAATGACCCGAGGTGTGTAACAGTGTAAGAATATTTTTTCTGCACAACAATAATTGAGTCTTTGATGACTGAATAAGTGCAATTCACCTTTATTCCACAAGGTGGCAATGTCTGATACACAATGATGAAGTGACGTTTCACTCATAGTTACCACAGGCAGAAAACAAAAGAATAGGAAGAATCATCAGCAAAACTTGAAATGGCTCAGTGATTTACTACAGAGCAACTGAACGCAATCAGATATTAGTGTCACTGTCACTTGATGGTGGATCTGGTGAAGAAGATGTCAGCGATCAAAATATTGATTTTGAAGATGTTGAGAATGATGGTTTTGAGAATATGTTTGAGATGGCGAATATGAGCCAGATGCTGAATGTACTGGGAAATGAGCTCTGATGAGGACAGTGATGATGGTATAAAACATCTCAAACTGAACCCTTCCAAACTCCAAAATATACTTTATTTTATTGTTCTGTAACTGTTACTCTAATATCAGGAGAGTTTTATATTATCGCGACAGGTAGAGATCCATTCGTGTTAGATACAGATCCGGGTCGCTAAAGACCCTAATATCACGTAACAATGATCAGTGAAACATTCATGCATTCATGGGTTAAGGTGTGTCACATTAGCGAAATTTTGTGGCAATTTTGCTGGCAAAAAAGTTCACTGTCTGAATTTGAACCCACTGCGAAATTTGCGTAGAAAAATCTTTCACCTTCACGCGAAAATCCTGATCACATGGATGCAAAAAATTGCCAAACAACAATACATGTGACAGCACCTTTAAATGTATCTTTAGCAAATCTCAAAATGAATAATCATTTTTCATCCTGCAAATTATAATGTTATGATGATTTTAGTTTTTAGTGTTTTATTTTAAATTTATTTAGACAAAATAGTATAGAATCTTAATATCGGCCATTTATTAGTTATAAAATGAAAATAATACTTATCATATCGACCAGAATTTTAATATCATTGCATCCCTATTTACTAGTACACTAGGTTTAGTAGGTTAAGTATGTAGAATGGGAACGACTCTTGCAATGTGCCAACACAGCATTTGCATACTTGTGTACTTGAGCTTCAGGCCTTAGTGCCGATTGCTCTATAAAATAATCTAATAAAAATTATTTCTGTAGGGAATATAAAATGTGAAATCCACTGTACATCCATTGTGAAATTTGTTTCCACCTTCAACCAATTCTTAGAGCTGACATTCAACAGCTCATATGATATGCAGCTAAGCATGTAGTAGAACTAAATTTGTATGTATTCAAAGCAGGCAGGAATAACTAGCTCCTGTAACTCAAATGGTAGAGCTCGGTGCTTTTGTCAAGAATTCAATTCCCAGGCAATTCACACAGTGATATAAATATCTATAATACACTGTTAAGTATAGCTTTAGACAAAAATGTCAAGTAAACTAATAAATGTAAATACTAATGATTCAAAGTTAGGGAGGAAAGAGTGGCAGAGGGGGAAAACAACGTTATGAGAGCAAATATTGACTGTTCCAAGACAAATTTACACTGGATTGCTCTTTTTATGGCCACTTTTACCCGTGCAGGTGAATCATATGATGGTCATATGAGGTGCTTTACATACACACACACACACACACACACACACACACACACACACACACACACACACACAAAGTCAACATGCTGTACGCTCATATAGGTGGAAGAGTGGTTTGTGTATCATATTGATAACAGGTTTGACAAAAGCATAATGCTGTTTGAATGCGCTTGATAAAACTTTAAAATCTAAATAACCTATCATTTAGGTTATAACAGGTTTATTACTAATTCATTATGTTCAGGTTGATTACTAATGCCTTTGGTTATAAGTATTGATCTGTCAATACTGAATAATCACTATGTCTCCAGTAATAAGATCTGTGTAATGTTAAAGTAAGATTATTGTTCTGCACTGAAGCCAGTAGCTTCATTCAATCATTAATCAGAAGCGGCTGTGTTAAATAGTCCGTTACCAGGTACAAAGTTCCCGTTTTTTTATTCTGGTAGACAAACAATGTGCTGAATAAATGCTTGCATGGACAGCATGAACAATATTAACCGGAAAAACAACTTAAACGTAAGGGGTCATCAGGACATCATCACATTTGTGTTGCGTAAACAAGTGAAAACATTAACACTACAGTGATATACATAAAGGTTGAACCGTGTATTTTCATGTCACATGTTTTAAATTTTATAGCCTACATTTACAGTGGGGAGAACAAGTATTTGATACACTGCCGATTTTGCAGGTTTTCCTACTTACAAAGCATGTAGAGGTCTGTAATTTTTATCATAGGTACTCTTCAACTGTGAGAGACGGAATCTAAAACAAAAATCCAGAAAATCACATTGTATGATTTTTAAATAATTAATTTGCATTTTATTGCATGACATAAGTATTTGATCACCTACCAACCAGTAAGAATTCCGGCTCTCACAGACCTGTTAGTTTTTCTTAAAGAAGCCCTCCTGTTCTCCACTCATTACCTGTATTAACTGGACCTGTTTGAACTCGTTACCTGTATAAAAGACACCTGTCCACACACTCAATCAAACAGACTCCAACCTCTTCACTATGGCCAAGACCAGAGAGCTGTGTAAGGACATCAGGGATAAAATTGTAGACCTGCACAAGGCTGGGACGGGCTACAGGACAATAGGCAAGCAGCTTGGTGAGAAGGCAACAACTGTTGGCGCAATTATTAGAAAATGGAAGAAGTTCAAGATGACGGTCAATCTCCCTTGGTCTGGGGCACCATGCAAGATCTCACCTCGTGGGGCATCAATGATCATGAGGAAGGTGAGGGATCAGCCCAGAACTACACGGCAGGACCTGGTCAATGACCTGAAGAGAGCTGGGACCACAGTCTCAAAGAAAACCATTAGTAACACACTACGCCGTCATGGATTAAAATCCTGAAACGCACGCAAGGTCCCCCTGCTCAAGCCAGCGCATGTCCAGGCCCGTCTGAAGTTTGCCAATGACCATTTGGATGATCCAGAGGAGGAATGGGAGAAGGTCATGTGGTCTGATGAGACAAAAATAGAGCTTTTTGGTCTAAACTCCACTCGCCGTGTTTGGAGGAAGAAGAAGGATGAGTACAACCCCAAAAACACCATCCCAACCGTGAAGCATGGAGGTGGAAACATCATTCTTTGGGGATGCTTTTCTGCAAAGGGGACAGGACGACTGCACCGTATTGAGGGGAGGATGGATGAGGCCATGTATCGCGAGATCTTGGCCAACAACCTCCTTCCCTCAGTAAGAGCATTGAAGATGGGTCGTGACTGGGTCTTCCAGCATGACAACGACCTGAAACACACAGCCAGGGCAACTAAGGAGTGGCTCCGTAAGAAGCATCTCAAGGTCCTGGAGTGGTCTAGCCAGTCTCCAGACCTGAACCCAATAGAAAATCTTTGGAGGGAGCTGAAAGTCCGTATTGCCCAGCGACAGCCCCGAAACCTGAAGGATCTGGAGAAGGTCTGTATGGAGGAGTGGGCCAAAATCCCTGCTGCAGTGTGTGCAAACCTGGTCAAGAACTACAGGAAACGTATGATCTCTGTAATTGCAAACAAAGGTTTCTATACCAAATATTAAGTTCTGCTTTTCTGATGTATCAAATACTTATGTCATGCAATAAAATGCAAATTAATTACTTAAAAATCATACAATGTGATTTTCTGGATTTTTGTTTTAGATTCCGTCACAGTTGAAGAGTACCTATGATAAAAATTACAGACTTCTACATGCTTTGTAAGAGGGCAAACCTGCAAAATCGGCAGTGTATCAAATACTTGTTCTCCCCACTGTATATAGGCTGATTGTTACTACTAAAGCCTTAATAGATTTTCAATGGCAGATTCCAATGTGACAGCTTACCCACAAAAGGTCAATGTGTTAAATGAACCAAATTTTTTTAGAGACAAAATCAGTACAAAAGTAAAGTACAAAATGTAATTGTGTATAAAGAAACGTTAACGTTTATCTATACAGAAATTAAAATACATTAATATTCACCAGAGTAAAAACTGTGACTAGATAGATAGATAGATAGATAGATAGATAGATAGATAGATAGATAGATAGATAGATAGATAGATAGATAGATAGATAGATAGATAGATAGATAGATAGATAGATAGATAGATAGATAGAAATGAAGTCTTACCCGCAGACTGAGTATACGCCAGACATGTCAGATACAGGAACAAATGACAACGCCACATCGCCGTGTTCTGATAAATCCTTTCATGAAAGAGTGTACGTGTAAAACAATTAGTCAAGAAGTTCACAAACGCACTTTAACCGTGAAACAGAGACTGCAGATGTTGCCAGCAGCGCGTGTCATGTCTCGCTGACCAGCTGCATATAAACGCGGAAGGTGCGCAGCGGTTACACTGAGTCTGACTGTCGCCTGGAATCACTGTACTGGGAATGCAGGGTCACGTGATCCTGTTCACCTGCGCGTCTCTTTGAACAGGTAAACGGGCGTTTATATAATAAGACGCGGGCTGTACGGGGCGCAATGAAATGGAACCGAACGCATAGTACAAGAGTCTCGAGATGCGTTTTTAAAGGTTTAACTATTTTTAACCAGACACGTCGATCCATTGACGCGTCAACTGCAAAACGCGACGCGACAGGCGCCTGTCTGACGCATATGTACACAGATAGACCAATAGCCTAATTAAAAATATCGATGACAGGACGCAAGAACGCGTTCAGCTGCAGATGTGGGTGATCTGTGAGAGTAGCCTATCTATCTGACAAGAAGCAGTGAGCTCACTTAAGTTTTTGGGGTGGAAAATGGTGACCAGCTTAAATATTCACTTGCACTGGCCTTTGGAAATTAAAACATCAGTGGGTTCTTAAAGGGTTAGTTCACCCAAAAATGAAAAATATCCCATGTTTTACTCATCCTCAAGCCATCCTAGGTGTATATGACTTCTTTCAGATGAACACAATCGGGGTAAAATATCATTGCTCTTCCAAGCTTTATAATGGGTGTTAAGATTTTGAAGCCCAAAAAGTGCATCCATCCATCCATCATAAAAGTACTCCACACAGCTCCAGGGGGTAAATAAAGGCCTTCTGAAGCAAAACCATGCGTTTGTGTAAGAAAAATATCCATATTTTAAAACTTTATAAAGTAAAATATCACATCAATTTTACGGCAAAAGAGTGACCTCTGACCTGACGCATGACGTAATGACAAACGGGGAAATGCGGATAGAGCAAAACAAAACACTGGTCACGAATTAGAAGTCTAAAACGAGAATTTTTAAAGAGAAACGTCCAGCCCTATTTGTTTGAACCGCGAGAGGCATCCTACATACATCGTGTCAGAGGTCACTCTTTTGACGTAAGTTGACTTGCGCAGGTCGTCTGCCTGTTTTAAAGTTTTAAATATGGATATTTTTCTTACTTAAATGCATCGCTTCGCTTCAGAAGGCCTTTATTAACCCTCTGGAGCCATGTGGAGTACATTTATGATGGATGATGCACTTTTTTGGACTTCAAAATCAGGACCCCATTCACTGCCATTATAAAGCTTGGAAGAGCAATGATATTTTTTAATATAACTCCGATTGTGTTAGTCTGGAAGAAGAAAGTCATATACACCTAGGATGGCTTGAGGGTGAGTAAATAATGGGATCATTTTCATTTTTGGGTGAACTATCCCTTTAAAGTCACCTTTAAGCCCAATTTATACTTCTGCGTTGAGTGTACGCAGTAGGTACGGCGTAGCCTACGTCGTACCCTTTGTCGTACCCTGACGCGCACCTACCCAAAAATGTAACTACATGTCAGAACGACGCAGACCGCAAGATCTGTGATTGGTCAGCTTGGTAGCATCACATTTCCTCCTACGTGTTTCTGGAATGCAGATCACAGAAAATTCACCCTCCTTTTGCCAAAACCGGTTCACGGGTCGTACATACCATCTCCTCAGTGCCTTCTCTCGTTTCCCCACCAGCGTTTCAACTAGCGCTTCTGTGGTGTAATTGCAGACCAACGCAGACAGAACGTAGAAGTATAAATTCTCACGACGGTGTCTAAAGAACACTAATTTTCCTATGGTTTTATAACAAAAAAAAAACTGCAAAAACAACTTAACTTCTTGTTGTTCAGATATACTACATCACATTAGGGAAGGAAAGACTATTGCAGCTTCCATTTCACGCGACTTCAACTGAATCCAGATGAACTCAAGAACCGGAGTAGTCCATTTCAGTGATTCAATTGTCCAAAACCAAAATTCTGACTCAAAAGAATGACTGACTACAATATAACTACAAAAAAAAAAAAAAAAAAAAAAAAAAAAAAAGAGTACATTCATGTGATTTTTTTTTACCCAGATAAACACTCAGGACGAGTATTTTTCATAAATTTCACGGCAAGTCACGTTTTAAATGTTAAATATGTATACAATTTATTATTGTATATTTATTATTATTACTGTGGGCTGTTGCAGTTCTGAATGAATTCCTGAATGAATCATTTGTAGATTTATGGAAAAAAATCGATTCATTCACTGTTCATCTGAAATAAAGAAGGTTAGGCTCGATGTTCAGTGAATAATAACTTAAATTTAGTTCTGTTTTTCACACAATCATTTGACTTCAGAAGAATACTTAATGAGTCATTTGTACCATATTTATGACACTTTTTTGTCACAACCTCAACAGCCAGTCCACATTCACTTTATAAACTCTTCATAAATTCCCTCCATGGAAGAAAGAAAGCTAATGAGATGAGTGTAAAAGGTAAACTGTCTATCCCTTTAACTTGTGGTTTACCAGACTTATTATGTGCTAGAAGCATATAGGCCTATAAACATTCTAGCAAATAACATTGACAAAATTACTTTAAGTAGAAGTCTCTGCAAAGACTGATTATTTCCATCACAGCTGGTGTATTGTTTCCAAGCTGTGGATCAGAAAGGACCTGAATGACCTGCTAAACAAGATGAAGGTGGCCTTCAGGTCTGAGACTGAAGGACTGAACACACGCAATGCTGAAGAAGATGCATTGTGAAGAAAAACGCTACAGGGGACAAACTGGAGTACAAGCTTCAACAGAACAATGTGAAACAGGGGAGGAGTGAGATAAAGACAGCCTGGTAACCTTCATTAGCTAACAGCAAACACAAACCAACTGCAAGTTACTTTCGTTTACTTTGAGAGTGCACTGCAGTCCAACTCAACTATTTTAAAAATAAGCACATTTTACCAATTCCAAACCACATCATTCTTAATATCTGCTATTCATTTTGTATATACACCAATCGATCAGGCATAACATTATGACCTAATGACCTAATATTGTGTTGGTCCCCCTTTTGCTGCCAAAACAGCACTGACCCGTCGAGGCATGCACTCCACTAGACCCCTGAAGGTGTGCTGTGGTATCTGACACCAAGATGTTAGCAGCAGATCCTTTAGGTCCTGTAAGTTGCGGGGTGGGGCCTCCATGGATCGGACTTGTTTGTTCAGCACATCCCACAGATGCTCGATTGGATTGAGAACTGGGGAATTTGGAGGCCAAGTCAACACCTCAAACTCGTTGTTGTGCTCCTTAAACCCTTCCTGAACCATTTTTGCTTTGTGGCAGGGCGCATTATCCTGCTGAAAGAGGCCACAGCCACCAGGGAATACCGTTTCCATGAAAGGGTGTACATGGTCTGCAACAATGCTTAGGTAGGTGGTACGTGTCAAAGTAACATCCACATGGATGGCAGGACCCAAGGTTTCCCAGCAGAACATTGCCAAAAGCATCGCACTGCATCCGCCAGCTTGCCTTCTTCCCATAGTGTATCCTGGTGCCATGTGTTCCCCAGGTTAGCGACGCACACGCACCCGGCCAGCCACGTGATGTAAAAGAAAGCATTATTCATCAGACCAGGCCACCTTCTTCCATTGCTCCGTGGTCCAGTTCTGGTGCTCGGCTGTGGACAGGGGTCAGCATGGGCACCCTGACTGGTCTGCGGCTATGCAGCACCATACACTGCGATGCACTGTGTATTCTGACACATTTCTATCAGAACCAGCATTAACTTTTTGAGCAATTTGAGCTACAGTAGCTCGTCTGTTTGATTTGACCACACGGGCCAGCCTTCGCTCCCCACGTGCATCAATGAGCCTTGGCCGCCCATGACCCTGTCGCCGGTTCACCACTGTTCCTTCCTTGGACCACTTTTGATAGATACTGACCACTGCAGACTGGGAACACCCCACAAGAGCTGCAGTTTTGGAGATGCTCTGACCCAGTCGTCTAGCCATCACAATTTGGCCCTTGTCAAACTCGCTCAAATCCTTACGCTTGCCCATTTTTCCTGCTTCTAACACATCAGCTTTGAGGACAAAATGTTCACTTGCTGCCTAATATATCCCACCCACTAACAGGTGCCATGATAAAGAATCAGTGTTATTCACTTCACCTGTCAGTGGTCATAATGTTATGCCTGATCGGTGTATATATAATATAAAATAATTTATAAGTGAAATATAATTGTTAATGAGGGCTGGAAGTGAAAAACGCCTTATAATAAGATGTGCATAATTATTAAGCAGGATTTCCTTTACAGTTAAAATGGGCCAAAAAAGAGATTTAGCCACTTTAGGTAAACCTGTTCAAATGCGCGTTAACCACTGATCTATATAAATCAGTGGCGTTAACGCAGATATCTAATCAGCCAATCACATCTAAGTGCATTTAGGCTTGTAGACATGATCAAGACAATCTGCTGAAGTTTAAACTGAGCATCAGAAGAAGGAAGAAAGGTGATTTAAGTGACTCTGAACGTGGCATGTTTGTTGGTGCAAGACGGGCTGGTCTGAGTATTTCAGAAACTGCTGATCTACTAGGATTTTCACACACAACCAGTGCCGGTCCTAGACTTCTGGGGGTCCTAAGCAAAACTTTGTAAGGGGCCACCGTTAGTGCGTTCATAAAAACCCTGAAATGACCACGAACCCCTTAATCTGTTCTTTCAGAGCAGTTTCACTGTTAACAGAGAGATGAAAAGTTCAGTAATACAATTAAAAATAAAAACAATAGGACAAATACAACAGAAAAAAAGGATGAATGAAATGAACAATTTAGCCTACTACTAATAATAGATTACTATACAGAAATTGATTAAAGTAATCAAATGTAAAAAATAAAATAAAGTAAATAAAACATTGCATAGTCTTCACTGTATGAATTAAATATACATTGATTCTTGTTAAAGTTACTAATGTTATTCAGTGAATGACTCTCTAGTTTTCTTTTGTTGTTTGATTAACATTAAATGACAGACAGCAGCGGGTTAATTAGGCTGCTGTCACTTTAAGACCGAATGCACAGATCTAGCACTGACAGTATTCGATTACTTTCCCAGCTATTTATGTTCACTGAAGACATAACTGAATGGGTTTAAGTAAAAAAAGTTCCCAAGACGGACATTTTGACATTTTTGCGTGTATGTGTCAGTTTAAGCGCACGCCCGAAGCCCAAAGTAGCCTGTACTTGTCTGTGTTTCTCTCCATCTCGGATCAAGCGGACAGAAAGCCGCCTGTTGAACAACGTCTCTTTCACAGCTCAATACGCTTTTACACGTGACATTACATGATTCGACTGATTTGGATGTTACGTATTGTGACAGCGCACTGCTTTAAAGGAAAGTTTTAACAATTTCATAATTGTTGGAAGCCAAATTCAAAAACAAAACTAAAACACAGCCCTAAATCATTCTTGAGAGCAAAGGGGCCCCCTGGTGGTTCAGGGAATCGGGGGCCCTATGCAGCTTGTGTACTTTGCGTATAGGGAGGACCGGCACTGCGCACAACCATCTCTAGGGTTTACAGAGAATGGTCCAAAAAAAGAGAAAATATCCAGTGAGCAGCAGTTGTGTGTGTGAAAATGTCTTGGAGAAAAACATTTATTTCATAATGTGATTTTCCACACACTTTCAATTCTTTTACTTCAATGAAATAAACATTAGATTTTTGCGAATTTTTTTGAATGAAAGATCAACAGGATAAACAATGCAGATTTACTTTTACAGCCATCTTTGATCGTATTTACCAGGGGTGCCAATTATTCTGACCACAATTGTATACATATACACTCACCTAAAGGATTATTAGGAACACCATACTAATACTGTGTTTGACCCCCTTTCGCCTTCAGAACTGCCTTAATTCTACGTGGCATTGATTCAACAAGGTGCTGAAAGCATTCTTTAGAAATGTTGGCCCATATTGATAGGATAGCATCTTGCAGTTGATGGAGATTTGTGGGATGCACATCCAGGGCACGAAGCTCCCGTTCCACCACATCCCAAAGATGCTCTATTGGGTTGAGATCTGATGACTGTGGGGGCCATTTTAGTGCAGTGAACTCATTGTCATGTTCAAAAAACCAATTTGAAATGATTCGAGCTTTGTGACATGGTGCATTATCCTGCTGGAAGTAGCCATCAGAGGATGGGTACATGGTGGTCATAAAGGGATGGACATGGTCAGAAACAATGCTCAGGTAGGCCGTGGCATTTAAACGATGCCCAATTGGCACTAAGGGGCCTAAAGTGTGCCAAGAAAACATCCCCCACACCATTACACCACCACCACCAGCCTGCACAGTGGTAACAAGGCATGATGGATCCATGTTCTCATTCTGTTTACACCAAATTCTGACTCTACCATCTGAATGTCTCAACAGAAATCGAGACTCATCAGACCAGGCAACATTTTTCCAGTCTTCAACTGTCCAATTTTGGTGAGCTCGTGCAAATTGTAGCCTCTTTTTCCTATTTGTAGTGGAGATGAGTGGTACCCGGTGGGGTCTTCTGCTGTTGTAGCCCATCCGCCTCAAGGTTGTGCGTGTTGTGGCTTCACAAATGCTTTGCTGCATACCTCGGTTGTAACGAGTGGTTATTTCAGTCAAAGTTGCTCTTCTATCAGCTTGAATCAGTCGGCCCATTCTCCTCTGACCTCTAGCATCAACAAGGCATTTTCGCCCACAGGACTGCAGCATACTGAATGTTTTTCCCTTTTCACACCATTCTTTGTAAACTCTAGAAATGGTTGTGCGTGAAAATCCCAGTAACTGAGCAGATTGTGAAATACTCAGACCGGCCCGTCTGGCACCAACAACCATGCCACGCTCAAAATTGCTTAAATCATCTTTCTTTCCCATTCTGACATTCAGTTTGGAGTT
This sequence comes from Coreius guichenoti, assembly GCA_039654105.1. NCBI lineage: Eukaryota > Metazoa > Chordata > Actinopteri > Cypriniformes > Gobionidae > Coreius > Coreius guichenoti. The sequence goes on from CM077191.1 coordinate 22,584,599, forward strand.
CAGGAGATTGTCTTGACCAGGACCACACCCCTAAATGCATTGAAGCAACTCCATGTGATTGGTTGATTAGATAATTGCATTAATGAGAAATTGAACAGGTGTTCCTAATAATCCTTTAGGTGAGTGTATATACCAGAATAAGACCAGAAACCATTTAAATATCAAGTTGTTTATTTTGCAAGTGTCAAGAAACAACTGAAAGATCATGTTACATATGTGAATGAATCATGTCCATTACTTTCTTAAGAGTTTTTGTAAACAAAATATGGCAAAAAATTACTTTTTATCAGCATATACACCTATATATCCATAAATAAGTATTTCTACCTTCAACAAATAATATATTAACTCACATTTCATTCCACTAAAAATTACAACTAAAAACATTTAATTTTTTTCCCGCCATAACTATAATGGCCATCCCATTTCCTTTCCATTTCTTACAAACAGATACACAGATTTCCAATCCCCATTCTTGTTTTAAACAACATACAATGATAACTACAGGCCTTTATGTCTGCAGTTTAAGTGTCAAAGAAAAAATAGAGAATAAACATCTTGAGACAGCCACTTCTCGACTTGTAGCATTGGACATTTCTTTCAAATTCAACACATGAACTGTGGTTTTATGTCATAATTAATAAAACAGCGACAGCTCATTTGTGATTTTTCAACAGCCGCTGCTGTACAAAACTGTGGCACTAAAGTCTGTATAAAATGCACAAACTAAATGACTGTTCTCATGGCAGCTAGGTTGAAAAATTAATTATATGGCCAAGTCATACAAACAAACATTTGGATGACACTTTATAATCATTTTCATGATTTTAATAAGTTTGTAACAAACAGTATTAAATGACCATCATATAATGTTAATTTATAGGAGCCGTTTGTGCCTTTTCATAAAGTGTCTCAGAAACCAAATATTTTATTAATTAAACAGAAAATACTATATTCAATTGATTATTCTTATTATTTCATTATTATATATATATTCATTTATATTGTATGCATGTGTTTATTCATTTATTTTATTTATATTTATTAATTGATTTTTTTTAATACATTTCTCTCATTGATAATGATCGATTGCTTGACTTAGCACAAATGGTCCTCCATAATAATTAATGTACACAGATGTACTCATGATTCATGTATTTTCAGTATATTCATACTTGAATGTACATGAACTGCTGGTCTGCTGTTTGTTATTAAGGACTCATTAATGAAAGTGATTATAAAGTTATACCCACATTTGATTGGTTTATTTTAGTGTCCATTTTCAAACAGCCATGTACTGGTCGGTAATAGAACTTTTGGTTTAATGGGTGACGAAGAGAGAATAACAAAACATACAGGAACACTGTTAAAAGAGTACTAGACAACCACTTTCATGACATTCTTACAATTACAATTAAAGTGCCCCTATTATGGTTTTTCGAATATTCCCTTTTATGCGGTGTGTAATATAGCTGTCTGTGAATATAAATGGTCTGCAAAGTTATAAAGTCGAAAGTGCACAATAAATAAAGTTATTGTCTCCCAAAAGAAAGAACTGACTCTGAACCGCCTAAATGAGGAATCAAATCAGGAATTCCAGTCTCACTCCTGTGACCTGCATACGTAACACGGTAACACATTTGTGTAATGCCCGCCTATGGTCTTCACTGGCTGCCCGCAAACAGCGTCTACTTTGACCCTCAAACACTGTAGTCAGTGGTTACAACAGTGATACAACAGCAGTATAACCTTTTGATGATGCTTCTCAAATCTAAATGGGATTTACAAAACGCTTATCCAATAAAGATGGGACAGTACCACTTTATTTGGACCAGCTTGCTCCTCAGAATCACAACCTGTAAGTATGATTAATTGTTGATGTATATATTTTCTATGGGGTGTTCAAAATGCATAGTTTTGTGTTTTATATTGTGTAGGTCTCCGGCTAACCGGCTAACTCACGTTATTACTGTCTTACGGAAATACTACTGCAAATCAGCGGTGGGCCACTATTACTTAAAACTGAGTCTATTAATGCAGATTGTCTGTCATTCTTACTACTTTGAGTAAAGATAATGGATGGAGCAAGACTCATCAAAATCGACGCCATCGTTACTGTCTTTACAGTTTGTACAATCGCTGAGGAAGCCTCCGGAGTTACAGTTAAGTACAGTTATGGTAATGGCAATTTAGCTTCCGACACACGCTGTCAGCGGTAGACCAATCACGACCGACTGGGCCATCTGACCAATCAGAGTAGAGCAGACCAATCCCAACAGACTGGGCCATCTGACCAATCAGAGCAGAGTAGACCAATCACAACAGACTAGGCCATCTGACCAATCAGAGCAGAGTAGACCAATCACAACAGACTGGGCTATCTGACCAATCAAAGCAGAGTAGACCAATAACAACAGAATAGGCCATCTGACCAATCAGAGCAGAGTAGACCAATCACGACCGACTGGGCCATCTGACCAATCAGAGCAGAGTAGACCAATCACAAAAGACTGGTCCATCTGACCAATCAGAGCAGAGTAGACCAATCACGACCGACTGGGCCATCTGACCAATCAGAGCAGAGTAGACCAATCACGACCGACTGGGCCATCTGACCAATCAGAGCAGAGTAGACCAATCACAACAGACTGGGCCATCTGCCCAATCAGAGCAGAGTAGACCAATCATGCCAGACTGGGCCATCTGACCAATCAGAGCAGAGTAGACCAATCACAACACACTGCTCCATCTGACCAATCAGAGCAGAGTAGACCAATCATGCCAGACTGGGCCATCTGACTAGTCAGAGCAGAATAGACCAATCACAACAGACTGGGCTATCTGACCAATCACAACACACTGATCCATCTGACCAATCAGATCAGAGTAGACCAATCATGCCAGACTGGGCCATCTGACCAATCAGAGCAGAGTATGTCTCGGAAAGGAGGGATTTAGAGAGACTGAATCTTCGGACGAGTAGTTTGAGAATCATTAAAAAAAATGTGGTGATGTGTAATGTATATTATGAGAAAATGAAAGTGTTTTTTGACCTTTGATGCATGTAAACCTGTTATTGGAGACCTCCAAAATAAAAGTAGGAACCTTTAAAATAGCATAATATGGGCACTTTAAACTGAAACCTTTGAGATTTTGAAATGAGAACTCAAGTCCCGCCACTTCATTTCTGTCTTTCACCAACATTTCTGACCAGCAGTACCTTATCAACACATTTTTTCCCTGCAAAAAGCATTAAAATATTTATTTTCCAAATTACAGTCCTTTTTATAATTAATCATTAATAATAAAAACATACAAAATGCGTTTTGACAGTATTTTACATAATCATATTCCTTTAAAAACTGTATAAATATTAAAACATTTGAACTAGATTCCACATTAGCTCGTTTCCAGGAGCCATCTGAATGTGAACAGCTCCGGGTTGGTTTTCTGCACCTCTTGGCATTGGTCTTTCAAACGTCCCGTCAGATTTAGTCCTTTAGTCAAGTAATGGATATGCCGAACGGCTGTTTTGTTCAGAGATTAGATCCTGTAATAGTGGTTGGACTTGTAGTGCAATGAGTCACAGTGAGGCGTCAGACATTGGCACCAGACAATGACCGATAGCTTTGTCTATCTTCTCATGCCAAAGCTGAAATCACACGTTTAGTAACTTAAGTTCTCATGTGAGGCCACATTGACCCAGCTATTACACTGACCAGCCACTCTTCGTCAGCACGTCCATCATAAAGGTGAGTGAGGTCACCTCGGCGAAGGCCTCTTGTAGTATCCTCTGTGCCAGTGTAGCAGCGGCAATGCCAAGCATTTCTTGAAGTGCTCCAGTTCGGCCTGCATACGATCTCTCTTCAGCGCCAGATTGTGCTTCTGTGCCAACAGCTCCTAATTATGGGGGAAAGAGAGAACAAAAAAGTCATGCCCTGCATCCGAATATGCCTACTTCCATACTAACCATCTTATTTGTAACGTAAGAGTGGCGAAGTTGGTGTAGGTTGTTGCAAGCGACACGTAACTTGAGACTATTAAATGGAAATCTATATCACCCCCTACACCAAGTCATGTGTTCAAATTAGTGTGGAAAAATACATGGTAACCTTTTCTGTGTAAAAATTTTTTATATTCTATAGAAAATAAAATAATATGTTTAGACACCAAAATAATATATTCTTACCCTCATGCTATGAGAAAGTTGTTCGGCAGTCAGAGTGAGATTGTAATGCTGCGTCTCTAAGCGTCTACACTCGCTCTGGAGAACCTGGTGCTCTATACTTCTCTCTGAGAGACAGACAGGGAAAGAGAGAGACAACTGAGCAATGCACTATAATCATACAGTAGAAAAACAAACAAACAAACACTCAGAAAAGACAATATCCTGTCCACAGACGCCTGCAACCACAGACAAGTCAATCTAAAGTAGGGATGCTCGATTATGGCAAAAATCATAATCGCAATTATTTTGGTCAATACTGAAATCACGATTATTTAACACTATTATTGGTGATATGACATGAGTAATTTTAAATGCCAGTGAAATTTCACAATTATCAATACTTCAGCAAAAACTAATAGCCTACTAGGTTAATTAACGTAATTAAAAAGTCCTCAAATCAGTTACAGAAGACAAGTAAACAGCAATACAATAAGAAGAAAGAAACTAATTACAAACAAAACCGACAAAAAAATATAGCTGCAAGCAGTGATACGGGGCCAAGACCCTGAAGGGGCTGGAAGCGCAATGCAGAGCCAGAAGTACAAAAACAGCAGAAATTGAAATGACAACATTACACACAATTTTATAAAATTGTCCCACACAGGACTCGAACCCACAATCTCTGTGCCTGGTGCCTGCTGTTTATCTCATTGCGCCACCGGGAAGACTCATTCAAATGCCAAAATTTAGTACTTCAAGTGAGAATCAACTCAAAATGAACAATTTTTATATAAATGCAGCGCATGTTATATTTAATTAGTTACAATCTCAGAAAGACTCAATGTCTGGAACAGAAGCAACTTTTACAAATAACCAAGTAGCATGTTAAGCTAACCTAGCACAAGACAACAAACACAGGCCAGGTCAACTTCGGAGACATATTTCTCAGGAACGGTAGTGAATATCAAAAATCCGTTCAGTCATTTCTGTGCGGCTCGGTCCATAGATCATCTGAGCCGATTTTGGACAAAATTGGGCAAAATTTGTAGGAGGATTAGCGAAAAAACTTTTTCATTTGCTTCAATATGACGGACAGTAACATTGTTGGAAAATGACAAATGAGATATCATCGGAATCGGCATAAAATACGCGTTTTTGCAAAAATACTTATATCTCTGGAACACTAGGTGGCGCTATGTTCAAACTTCTCAGGTACATTCAGGACATGCCAATGATGATACCTACCTATTTTTTCCTGATGTGTCAAATCGTTTAAAAGCCATGAACCAATTATATTATATAGCCTTTGAACCAATTTTGGGTCGACCTCGTTATATTAGCGACATCATAACTTTTGAACAAATTTGGAACGAGGAGCAGCAAAAAACTGAATATTGTACTTTTCAAAATGGCCGCTACTGTAATGGGCAGAGTCTTAATGTAAGATGTTGAATGGCATCAGCATGAAGAGAGGAATCAGGTGAACTAAATTTCAGAACAAAGGGTTATAACCTTTAGAAAGTGTTATAACCTTTTAGAGTTGGTCCTAGAGACTCCAAAATTGGTCCAATCACTACTTATTACCATCTCTACAATTGTGCCGAATTTCATCATTTTCTCATGTTCTGTTCACACTGCTGTATACATTAAATATAGACTAATTCTTATTCAAAACTACAAAAGTTATTCATTCAAGAGCAGTGAGTGATTTTCTCGTTGTCTTTTCTTGTTTGATTAACATTAATGACTGCAGCAGAATTATTAGGCTGCTGTCACTTTAAGAGCTGCACGGATCCAATATACTGTTACACAAGGATACTTACCAAATCAGCATTTTTACATATTTGTGTGTAGGCTATTTGACCGTTTAGGCATGTATCCGAAGCCCATAGTATACTTCGCTTATGCGCGTTCCGTCCCGTCTCGGAGCGCACGCACAAGAGGCACCTCAATGCGTTTAATATCAAGCCTTCCACAGTTTAGCAACAGTAGACTGCTTTTTACATCACTCAGTTATTCGGCTGATTTGGATGTTAAGTTTGGCTTAGGGAGGAACGAAAGCACGCCGATGTGAATGAAAGGAAGGCATGTTGGATGGAATGCCGCAGCGGCACAATAATTGTTTTACCTCAATTATCATAATCATTGGAAGCCTAAATCGTAATCGAAATACGATTTATTGCACAGCCCTAATCTAAAGGCGCTCTCACATTTACTGTTGTTTGGCAAATTTTCAAGATGAAATCCAGTCATTTCAATAAGAATTCACACGATTGGGAAATTCACATGAGGGTGAAAGATTTCCCCATGCAGATTTTGTAACGGGTTCAAGTTGGTGGTCACGCAGATTCGCCACATTGATCAACAGAAAGCTGTTGGTTTGAAAGTGACTTCTGTGTGAGCTGTGTGTCATACATCGCTACACGTTACTGAAAATAGACAACATTTTAACTGTAAAATTTCCCTGAAATTTTGACCACACCTTAACACAACAAATTCAATTATCTTGCATTTTCAACTTGCTAAAAGCTCCTCATGTTCAAATATTTATCCAAATAATGTAAGTTTGAATCTCAATATGCTGTAAACTCACCCTCCAGGTACTCCGTGTACGCCTCAAATATAGATTCAATCCCTTTCCACCTAGGACTAAACGACTCCTCTTCCTCGTCTTCATCTGAACTGATGCCTTCCCCAGCTGAAAGGTCATTCCTCAGCCCTGGAGAGTCGTGGTGGGCTGATAAATGGCAGTTGTGGCCATTGGTCTGTCCATTAGGGAGTTTGTTGACTGCCCTCTGGAGGCCTGGAGGTGGATGTGCAGGGGGGTCAAACTGCTCATTCGCTCCAATAGCGGCACCTGTTGGAATACACACAAAAAATGTCAAGCAGGCTATACCGGTAATATATATGTACATACATACATTATCTCAAATATAAGTATAGGGTAGCCATTGTCACCTTTCTGTTTCTGCTGGGATATTTGAGTAGACTGCAGCACAGACTGATGGAAGTGCTGTGCGAACTCCTCAGGGTTTCTTCGCTCCCAGGCCTTAAGTTTTACTCCATTTAGCCCAGGAGGCTGGTCCTTCGGCCGGGCGAGGAGCTGCCGGGCGCTGGCCTGCAGGCTCGGAGCTCTTCTGCTTGGGGAGGTCATCTTGGGCTGGCCTTGAGCCTGGAGAGGAGCCAGTGGTGGGGGGTCTTGAGGCGGAGGGTTTTCGGGTGAGTGATTTTGGAGTTCAGGGTGAACATTACTGACTGACTGATTGAGATGTGAGACAGCTGTATGATGGGAAAAGCATAGAACAGGACTTAGAAATCCAAGAATAATGCCAAAACTTGATCGTTTGGTTAAAGCTGTATCTGTCGATCTTACCAGACACTGAAGCAGACGGGCTAGAAAAGTGTGTATCTGAGGCGTATCTGAGGGTGTCCAAAGTTACAGTTTTCTGTTTGATGGCTTCCAGCAAGTCTTCAATCTTCTTATTCTCTGAGGTAAAAAAAAAAAAAAAAAAAAATTGAACCATCACTGTTTTTGATGCACTCACCCTTTAAAACAAATCTGAATAATTAAAAACATTCTTGTTAAATATCTTCTCTCTCTCCAATTAATTTTAGCAAATCAGTTCAGAGAGTGCATTTCAATAAATAAACAAAAATAAATCATTCATTTCATTTAAATCATTACTTATGTTGTGTTCCCAGAAGTCCCTGCTTGGCATTTAACTTTTTTTTTTTAATTAGCAAAATAAATATTCAGTAAGATGCTTAATGTTATATATATATATATATATATATATACATATACACTCACCTAAAGGATTATTAGGAACACCTGTTCAATTTCTCATTAATGCAATTATCTAATCAACCAATCACATGGCAGTTGCTTCAATGCATTTAGGGGTGTGGTCCTGGTCAAGACAATCTCCTGAACTCCAAACTGAATGTCAGAATGGGAAAGAAAGGTGATTTAAGCAATTTTGAGCGTGGCATGGTTGTTGGTGCCAGACGGGCCGGTCTGAGTATTTCACAATCTGCTCAGTTACTGGGATTTTCACGCACAACCATTTCTAGAGTTTACAAAGAATGGTGTGAAAATGGAAAAACATCCAGTATGCGGCAGTCCTGTGGGCGAAAATGCCTTGTTGATGCTAGAGGTCAGAGGAGAATGGGCCGACTGATTCAAGCTGATAGAAGAGCAACTTTGACTGAAATAACCACTCGTTACAACCGAGGTATGCAGCAAAGCATTTGTGAAGCCACAACACGCACAACCTTGAGGCGGATGGGCTACAACAGCAGAAGACCCCACCGGGTACCACTCATCTCCACTACAAATAGGAAAAAGAGGCTACAATTTGCACGAGCTCACCAAAATTGGACAGTTGAAGACTGGAAAAATGTTGCCTGGTCTGATGAGTCTCGATTTCTGTTGAGACATTCAGATGGTAGAGTCAGAATTTGGCGTAAACAGAATGAGAACATGGATCCATCATGCCTTGTTACCACTGTGCAGGCTGGTGGTGGTGGTGTAATGGTGTGGGGGATGTTTTCTTGGCACACTTTAGGCCCCTTAGTGCCAATTGGGCATCGTTTAAATGCCACGGCCTACCTGAGCATTGTTTCTGACCATGTCCATCCCTTTATGACCACCATGTACCCATCCTCTGATGGCTACTTCCAGCAGGATAATGCACCATGTCACAAAGCTCGAATCATTTCAAATTGGTTTCTTGAACATGACAATGAGTTCACTGTACTAAAATGGCCCCCACAGTCACCAGATCTCAGTCCCTTGTTTGTCCTGAGAAGTTAAATGGTCCAATATTCTTCAGAAATATCCTTCAGGTCCTGCAAATTCTTCAGTTTTCCAGCATCTTTTGCATATTTGAACCCTTTCCAGCAGTGACTGTATGATTTTGAGATCCATCTTTGGATGAGGGAGTCAAACACGACTATTAAAAAAAAGGTTCAATGGATGGGGGGGGGAGGTGGGGAGGGGGTGAAAACCTTTGAAGAGGAATGTCCTTTTTTTTTTTTTTTTTTTGTATAAATATCAATTTTATTCATTTAGTACTGCCCTTCAGAAGCAACAGAAGATACTTAAGGCAAATTAAGTACAATTTACCTTGATCTTCAAATTCAAAAAGTTTTCACCCCCCGGCTCTTATTGCATCGTGTTTCCTTCTGGAGCATCAGTGAATGTTTGAACCTTTTTTAATAGTTGTGTTTGAGTCCCTCAGTTGAGTCCCTCATCCAAAGATGGATCTCAAAATCATACAGTCACTGCTGGAAAGGGTTCAAATATGCAAAAGATGCTGGAAAACTGAAGAAAATGCAGGGCCTGAAGGATTTTTCTGAAGAACATTGGACCGTTTAACTTCTCAGGACAAACAAGAGACTCAAGAACAACCATCACAAAACAAAAAAACAGCCGTGGATCATCCAGGGAACGACACACAGTATTGAGAATCAATGGTTCATAAACTTTTGAACGGAGTGATTTTAATAAATTCAGCTATTTTTTTTTGTCTGGTTGACTATATGTAAATATTTATGATGTAAAATATCTTATTCAGGACAGTACTAAATAAAAAATAACATGCATTTTGTATGATCTCTCTTATTTAGTTAAAATTATTCACATTTCACAGATTCTGCAAGCGGTTCACATACTTTTTCTTGCAACTGTGTATATATATATATATATATATATATATATATATATATATAAAAAATAAAAATATATAAAAAAAATAAAAAATATTAATATTTATATATATTTACGTAAGTATAAATATAATAAATAAATATATATAATACACACTGAGAAGTTTGGGAAAAATTTTAATTATAAAATTTAATTTATTCCTGTGGTGGCAAAACTGAATTATTAATTCCAATAAATATACAGTACAGCAAATAAATATTCAGTCAGATGCTTAATGTTATAGTGTGTGTATATATATATATATATATATTTGTACATCAATGAATAAATATTATTTGTATTTATTTTTAAATTATATACAATTATATAAGGTCATACTATGTTACATAACAAAATGTAATTATTTAATGATATAACATAAACACACACACACACACACACATATATATATATATATACACACACACATATACACACACACACACACACACACATATACATATGTATGTATGTATGTATGTATGCATATGTGTGTATATGTGTGTGTGTATATATATATATATATGTGTGTGTGTGTGTGTGTGTTTATGTTATATCATTAAATAATTACATTTTGTTATGTAACATAGTATGACCTTATATAATTGTATATAATTTAAAAATAAATACAAATAATATTTATTCATTGATGTACAAATTATTAGATTATTATTAGGTAAAGTTCTCCAGCATCTTCAACACTGGTAGTGTGACTGTCACTTTGACCGTATTTGTCCTAACTTCGGTGTATTGGTGTATGTACTGTACGTACTTCTTCTTTCATCCAGACTGACGTGGTTCAGGTCAAACATGCTGAGGAAGTGTTTCTTGTCGTCGAGTTCAGCAGTGCGGTCCATCTCCTCTGGGGTGAAGCGTGTGGTGAGGGGAGGCTGGGGAGGAGAGGGAGTCTTCCGTTTACTCTGCACCGCTGAGGGTGAAGGGATTCTCTCCTGCATCATCCTCCTCCTCTTCCTCCTCTTCATCTCCACAAGCTCATCTCGCTTAGAGAGAGTTGACAGCCCAAACAAACCCAGAAACTCTGTCTTCTGCAGACAGAAAAGAAACAGGCAGTCACTAGTCACTATCAAGCTTATAATGACATTTGAGGACCACTGCTGAAATGTGTCACTGTACCTCTGGAGATGCATCTAGTTTGAGAGGAGGCTGCTGAGCGACTCTTCTCAGATGAGCTCGAACCTCCTCCTCATCGCTCTCATCATAGGAGTCATCCAATTCATAGTAATAACCTGAAACAGGCAGAAGATTATAACATAAGTGAAAGAACCTGAGTGCATATATACATACATACATATATATAAACATTGGTCGATACATTGGTTTATTGTGCAGTCATTTCCGCTATTTTTTACATGGATGGATGGATAGAAGACAGAGTTGATAGATAGATGGATGGATATATAGAAGACAGAGTTGATAGATGGATGGATGGATGGATGAATGGATGGATGGATGGATGGATGACAGAGAGTAGAGGGGCAAAGGTTCCTCTTCCAACAGGACAACGATCCTAAGCACACAGCCAAGATAACAAAGGAGTGGCTACGGGACAACTCTGTGAATGTGCTTGAGTGGCCCAGTCAGAGCCCAGACTTGAACCCGAATGAAGAGATCTGAAAATGGCACCGATGCACCGATGCTCCCCATCTAACCTGATGGAGCTTGAGAGGTCCTGCAAAGAAGAATGGGAGAAACTGCCCAAAAATAGGTGTGCCAAACTTGTAGCATCATACTCAAAAAGACTTGAAGCTGTAATTTGTGCCAAAGGTGCTTCAACAAAGTATCGAGCAAAGCCTGTGAATACTTATGTACATGTGATTTTTTTTTGTTTTTTATTTTTAATAAATTTGCAAAGATTTCAAACAATCTACTTTTACGTTGTCATTATGGGGTATTGTTTGTAAAATTTTGAGGGAAATAATGAATTTAATTTTGGAATAAGGCTGTAACATAAAATGTGGAAAAAGTGAAGCAATGTGAATACTTTCCGGATGCACTATAGATAGATAGATAGATAGATAGATAGGATGAACGACAGATGAATTGATAGATAGATAGATAGATAGATAGATAGATAGATAGATAGATAGATAGATAGATAGATAGGATGAACGACAGATGAATTGATAGATAGATAGATAGATAGATAGATAGATCGATTAGATAGATAGATAGATAGATAGATAGATAGATAGATAGATAGATAGATAGATAGATAGATAGATAGATAGATAGATAGATAGATAGGATGAACGACAGATGAATTGATAGATAGATAGATAGATAGATAGATAGGATGAACGACAGATGAATTGATAGATAGATAGATAGATAGATAGATAGATAGATAGATAGATAGATAGATAGATAGATGATAGAATGAACGACAGATGAATTGATAGATAGATAGATAGACAGATGATAGATAGATAGATAGATAGATAGATAGATAGATAGATAGATAGATAGATAGATAGATAGATAGATAGGATGAACGACAGATGAATTGATAGATTGATAGATAGATAGATAGATAGATAGATAGATAGATAGATAGATAGATAGATAGATAGATAGATAGATAGATAGGATGAACGACAGATGAACTGATAGATAGATAGATAGATAGATAGATAGATAGGATGAACGACAGATGAATTGATAGATAGATAGATAGATAGATAGATAGATAGATAGATAGATAGATAGATAGATAGATAGATAGATAGATAGATAGGATGAACGACAGATGAATTGATAGATAGATAGATAGATAGATAGATAGATAGATAGATAGATAGATAGATAGATAGATAGATAGATAGATAGATAGATAGGATGAACGACAGATGAATTGATAGATAGATAGATAGATAGAGATAGATAGATAGATAGATAGATAGATAGATAGATAGATAGATAGATAGATAGATAGATAGATAGATAGATGAATTGATAGATAGATAGATAGATAGATAGATAGATAGATAGATAGATAGATAGATAGGATGAACGACAGATGAATTGATGATAGATAGATAGATAGATAGATAGATAGATAGATAGATAGATAGATAGATAGATAGATAGATAGATAGATAGGATGAACGACAGATGAACTGATAGATAGATAGATAGATAGATAGATAGATAGATAGATAGATAGATAGATAGATAGATAGATAGGATGAACGACAGATGGATAGATAGGTAGATAGATAGATAGATAGATAGATAGATAGATAGATAGATAGATAGATAGAATGAACGACAGATGAATTGATAGATAGATAGATAGATAGATAGATAGATAGATAGATAGATAGATAGATAGATAGATAGAATGAACGACAGACAAATCGATAGATAGATAGATAGATAGATAGATAGATAGATAGATAGATAGATAGAATGAACAACAGATGAATCGATAGATAGATAGATAGATAGATAGATAGATAGAATGAACAACAGATGAATCGATAGATAGATAGATAGATAGATAGATAGATAGATAGATAGATAGATAGATAGATAGATAGATAGAATGAACAACAGATGAATCGATAGATAGATCGATGGATGGATGGATTGCACTTCATACCTTTCTCTCTGGCTTCCCTGCGTTTCTTCTCCTCCAGGTCTAGTTTGCTGATGAGCCTCCTGTGCTGCTGCAGGGCCTGATCGTACACCATCATGGGGTCTGTCCTTTCCAGAGCCGGAGCCTGCGGCTGCCTGTTGTCCACAGGTCCAGATTGGGAGAAGGTGGCCCTCTGCTGGTTCAGAAAGCCCCGGGTGGATTTCTCCAGATCCGGCAGGTATTTCCCAGGCTCCGGATGGTTGTTCACCCGCCTGACTTCCTCTTCAAGAGCTTTTGGTCTGGTGTGGCCTGAGAAAGGATGGATATGGGATAGAGGCCGGTCTGAGGACGTGTTGAGGAGGGAGACGGGGTTCCAAAGACTGCTGGGAGTGGAGGGAGAGGGGCGATGGTCCCGAGGAAGAGGTTTAGGGGTGATGAGAGGAGGTGGCGCCCCCAAGGGTTGAGGTAAGTCTCTGACACCAACATCATTATGGTGTGCGCTGTACCTAAAACACGAGAAAGCATTTCTAGAGTGCGCCAGAAGAGGGCAGTATGGGGCAGTATTTTCTACCCTAACTAGATGTATGCATCATCTGTTATGTCAAATTCTTACATTTAATCAATAAATTTAATTTGAATAATAAGACATTATATCTGCGATCACAAATATTTGTCTGGAGTTTCCCTTCACTGTGACGCACCTGTGTGTCTCCCTCTGTGGGTCTGTTGGTTCTGCGGTCCGACCAACATCCTGGTGCTTCTCTTGCTGTTGAAACTCCTGGCCGTGTCTGTCCGCTTTCTCCACCTTCAGCGCTGCTCTCTGTCTGGCAAGCCATCTGTCGTCGTCCTCCTGCCGCTGGAGCATCATGGGAGTTACCATGGGCCTGTGGCTTTTCCCAAACTGGACGCTTGAAGAGAGGCCAAGGCCTGAGGTGGAGATGGAGGAAGGACCTCCTGAGGACGAGTATGGACCAGACTGTGGCATGAGCAGCGACGCTTCTTTGGTTTTGTCTGTATTGAGAGATGAGAGATGAATAAACATGTTCTTCTCAAAGTGGATCAACTGTAAATATCTCATTAATATCTACTAAACATACTAGAAGGTCCAAAAATGGGAACGTCTTACATGATATGGTGATAGAGCAATCTTATTTTCTATTAATATTAGCTTTTATTTGTATATTTTCAGTTTTCATTTTAAGTTTTAGTAATTTTGCTGTCTTTATGTTGTTCGTTTTTATTCATTTTTGTTTTATTATATTTCTATTTAGCTTTAATTTTTTTTCAGTTTTAGTAATTTTAGTACTTAAGCTCATTTATTTCAGCTTCATTGGCAGCTAACAACTTATTTTATAAAAAAAAATGTTGGCATATTTAAAGGGGTCATGAACTGAGAAATCAACTTTCCCTTGAGCTTTTGATATATAAAAGGTCATGGTAATATAAGAATATCCTGGAAGTTTTAGAGATGAAAACTTCCTTGTTAGTCAAAGAAAAGCTTTTATTGACAGCTGGCTCAGCAAACGCTCGATCTGCGAATGTGCTTACCCGTGACGTCAGAGTTCAGTGAAACGCCGCCTTAACCGAAGAAGAAGAACGCCTGATTCTGTAGCCCCGGCC
Organism: Coreius guichenoti; assembly: GCA_039654105.1. NCBI lineage: Eukaryota > Metazoa > Chordata > Actinopteri > Cypriniformes > Gobionidae > Coreius > Coreius guichenoti. The sequence goes on from CM077191.1 coordinate 22,599,695, forward strand.
ACCGATTTGTGCCTGACATGTTATAGATAAATAACATGGGCCTACGTGGAGCTAAACCGGATCAAACTTCCAAGCAATAAAGCTTATGGCATGTTTCAAAAATTTAAATTTTTTGTTTCTTTTGCAAAAATATTTATTTTTATATAGCAATTTATACTAAAACTAAAATAAAAATAAATGAAAGCTAAAAAGAAATAGTTTTAAAAATAAAAAATAAGTTGTTGGTTGCCTTTGAAATAAACAAGCTTAAGAGTCCCTCTGGAGGAGAGGGAACCAGGGTGTTCAAGGCAGTCACCCAAGCCCAGCAGAAGCCACACTAGGCGGTCAGAGAGGCTGGATGGATGGATGGATGGATGGATGGAAGTCCTCCAGAGTTCCAGGGTATTGGAGGCAGTTACCCAAGCCCACCAGAGTGAGCCCCAAAATTAAAGTACTAAAATTACTATAACTAAAATAAAAATACATACATTTTAGTTAATTTTAAAACTTAAGCTCATTTATTAAAGATAAATATAAATATTTTTAAAAAGAAAAATAAGTTGTTAAATAAAATAAGTTGTTAGTACTGAAATAAGCTTAAAGTACTAAAATTACTAAAACTGAAAAAAAAAAAAAAAAAAAAAAAAAAAAAAGAATTTTAGTAGCTCATTGATTTCAGTTAGTTTCCAAGGCATCTCATAACTTATTTTAACAACTTATTTTTCATTTTAAAAATATTTCTATATTTTTATATATTTAAGTGTATTGTTTTTAGTCCTTTTAGTACTTAAATTTCCAATTTTTTTTGTTTATTTTTTAAACATATTACTATTTAGCTTTACAAAAACATAAATAAATAAAAGCTAAATAGAAAAAATTTGTTAAATAAAATAAGGCAACTAACTGAATTTAATAAGCTTAACTTGAAGTACTAAAATTAAAACTGAAATAAAAATAAATTAAATTTTAGTACTTTAACAAGCATATTTAATTAAGTTAGTTGTCAAGGCAACTAAGAACTTATTTTTTTTTTTTAAAGTTGTCAACTTTTGTCTTTCTATTTAGCTTATATTTATTTTTATTTCTGTTTTAGTTTTAGTCATTTTAGTACTTCAACTTAAACTTAAATTAGCTGCCAAAGCAACATTTCTAATTTCCGTTTAATTTTTTACTTTTTAGTTTCTTTTAAAAAAAAATTCTATTTAGCTTTACTAAAACAAAAACTACTTTTTTTTTTTTAAATAAACAATAAGTTGTTGTCAAAGTTGTTGGTTGACTTTGAAATAAACAAGCTTAAATTAAAGTACTAAAATTACTATAACTAAACCTGAAATAAAAATAAATTAATTTGAGTTAATTTTTATAACTTAAGCTCATTTATTTCAGTTAGTTTCCAAGGCAACTAACAACTTATTTTATTTAAAAAAGTTTTCAACTTTGGTAATTTTTATTAGTTTTTGTTTCTTTTTTAATATTTCTATTTAGCTTAATTTTTTTTTTTTTTTTCAGTTTTAGTCATTTTAGTAAGTTAAATTAACCTTATTTATTTCAGCTTCGTTGGCAACTAACAATTTATTTTATTAAAAAAGGTTGGCAAATTGTCATTTTTATTAGTTATTTGTTTATTTTTCAAAAATATTTATTTATTTTTAACTATTAATACTAAAATAAAAATAAAGATAAATATATTTTATTTTCAACATTTGTAATTTTTATTAGTTTTTGTTTCTTTTTTTAATATTTCTATTTAGCTATAACTTATTTTTATTTCAGTTTTAGTTTTAGTAATGTTAGTTCTTAACTTAAACGTATTTATTTCACTTAGCTGCCATGAAAACATTTCTAATTTCCATGTATTTTTTTGGTTCAATTAATGAAAATTTTTTTTATATAAGTTTTAGTTTTGGTGAACAATAACAACACTATCCTCAAATGCTTCAGACACAGCTCTGCTGAGACACTGAGCATATTTGTAGTCAGAAGAAAAGTTCTCCAGGTGTTTGAGAGATGAAGGCTTTGGAAAGAGGCCATCTTAATGGATTCTGAAACCATTTTAAGTGATTTATCTGTGAGCGTGAGGGTGTTTTCATCATGGATCATGGGATTCACATGAATGCTCTCATTCATTTGCTATTATACAATTATGGAGAGCAACCATAAAACCTTCTGACTTCCATGAGATTGCCGCCAAACCATGTTTAACAGCTGGCAGCGGACAATGCGTTGAAGGCATCCTTTGGGTTTCTCCAAACATAGACGTATCCAGATTCATCAGACTATATTAATTTATGATTACCCATGAGCAATGCAAAAAGGCCCATTTCAGTTAATGAGGCTGCAGGTAATATTTCTCACAGTGAACTATTAATCGTAATTTAAATTCTGAATATTCATAAAGCCAGCTGCATTATATGTACAATAAGTAGCTTAAGTTGAGAAGCAAATAATGTGGATGATGTCTTAAAAAAAGCTATACAATAAACATTGGCCTATACACTACCGTTAAAAAGTTTGGGGTCAGTTTTGAGGCTTTTATTCAGCAAAGACGTAATAAATTGATCAAAAGTGACAGTAAAGACATTTAAAACGTTGCAAAATATTTCTATTTCAAATAAACACTGTTCTTTTGAACATCAAATGAAGGATCATGTGACACTGAAGACTGGAGTAATGATGCTGAAAATTCAGCTTTAATTAATTAAATCAAATAGAAAAGAGTCAGTCATTTTAAATTGAAATAATATTTCACAATATTTCTGTTTTTACTATTTTTACTATTTTTGATTGAATAAATGCAGCCTTGGTGAGCAAAAGAGACTTTTCAAAACATTCAAAAATATTACGGACCACAAATTTGGAACGGTATTGTACATTTTCCATTATTCTATAATTTAAATATTAATTAGTGCTCTCAAATCGATTAATCACGTTTAATCGCATCCAAAATAAAAGTTTGTGTTTCTATAATATATGTGTGTGTACTGTGTATAATTATTATGTATATATAAATACACACTCATGTATGCATTTAAGGAAAAAATTATAAAAATAAATAAATAAAAAATAAAAAGGTTTCTGTACCAAATATTAAGTTCTGCTTTTCTGATGTATCAAATACTTATGTCATGCAATAAAATGCAAATTAATTACTTAAAAATCATACAATGTGATTTTCTGGATTTTTGTTTTAGATTCCGTCACAGTTGAAGTGTACCTATGTTAAAAATTACAGACTTCTACATGCTTTGTAAGTGGGCAAACCTGCAAAATCGGCAGTGTATCAAATACTTGTTCTCCCCACTGTATGTATACGTATATGTATATGTGTGTGTGTGTATGTATATATATATATATATATATATATATACACACACACACACACACACACACACACACACACACACACACACACACACACACACACACACGCACACACACACACCCACATCCATATATTTCTTAAATATATACATGAATGAGTGTGTATTTATATATACATAATAATTATACACAGTCCACACACATATATTATGTAAACACGAACTTTTATTTTGGATGTGATTAACTGTGATTAATCGATTTGACAGCCCTAATATTAATATATAATAATAATATTCAAAACATTTCTAGGCTTTGGCATTATTAAAATGCAATTGCACAATTAATGTTTACATCCTCATTGGAGGATAGAGGAATAAAAGTACAGATTTTTTTATTAAAATAATTTTATAAAAATAATTATTTACTCACTTTGTTCTTCTTCACGGGTTATATTCATATCTTGTGAAATGCTAAAATTTTGAATGGCTTACATTTTAATCTGTTCCTCATACAAAAAAATTCATTTGACTTGGAATATAGTGCACAGGTCATATGAACTACTTATATGTCCTTTTTGGAGCTTGAAAACTGTGGACCCCATTGAAATTCATTGTATGGACAAAAACAGCCGAAATATTCTTCAAAATATCCAAATTAGTGTTTTACAGAAGAAGAAAGTCATGACAAATGATGATAAAATGTTACTTTTTGGGTGAACGTCCCTTTAAAAAGGACCTATTATGCTTTTTTACCTTTTCAGCTTTCTTTAGTGTGTAATGTTGCTGTCTGAGCATGAAAAATGTCTGCAATATTCCTCAATTAAAGGGATAGTTCACCCAAAAATGAAAATTCTGTCTTCATTTACAGTTGTTCCAAACCTGTAAGAGTTTCTTTCTTCTGTTGAACACAAAAGAAGATTTTGAAGAATGTTGGTAACCAGACAGTTGACAGTAGCCATTGACTTCCATAGTATTTTTTTTTTCCTACTATGGAAGCCAATGAAAGAAATATTTTTGGGTGAACTATCCCTTTATATAATTCCCGCCGAAGGCATATGCAAAATAAAGGGGCAGGGCCTGGTTGAGCTAGTAGTGTGTTGAAACTTGTGGTTATGGTCAGGGGCGGGACATTTTCCAAACACGCTCGAAGTGGTTGACCAATCACAACACACTGATGCAGCTGACCAATCAGCACATTGTGCTTTTCAGAAGGCGGGACTACTGACAGAGTGATACTGCAAAAATAATGTGTTTTTGAACATTCAAGCATGAAAACCTATTCTAGTAGAGCCCAAGTCTTCGTAAAAGGGTATAATATGGCTTCTTTTAAGTATCTTGTTAATATTGTGTTGTTGGATCAGGGTTTTCACCATCATACCCGGTCTGTTAGCAGCGAGTCTTTCCTCGAGCTTGGCTCTTTCCTTCATGGGCTGCCGGTGTGCATACGGATGAGACTGCGAGTGAGAGATCAAGTGTTGGTTCGCCGGCAGCTCGTGGCTCAGGTGGCGTTTCTCCATGGCCTTGACCGCCTGGATCTCTCTCCCTCGCTCTTTCTTAATCTCGACCTCTCTTTCCTTCTCTCGTTCTCTGTCCTTCTCTCTCTGCACCTCCTGTTCCCACTGCCTTTCTCGTTCAATTTCACGCGCTCTCTCTTTCTCTCGTTCTCGTTCCCGCTCCTGCTGGCGAAGTTCCTCTTCCATCTGCAGCCTGCGGAGGGTCGAAACACACACACGCACACAAATGGTGTGAGATGCAACACTCTCAACAGGAACAAGAAGAATACAGCCAGCGAGAGGCCGCAGGAACACAGGAGAGTGTTGATGATGTTTGCTTCAGAGTACGGGGAAGATGGCGAGAGCGTGTTTGTGTGTGTCAAGGTGACATGTGCGTAAGATATATGGGAGAATATCTTATGTTGATGACGGAAGGATCGTATTTACGCACAAAACACCTGGAAAATTCGGAATGTCCTTTAAAGAATCATTGAGTAGAGTTTAAAGGGATAGTTCACCCAAAAATGAAAATTAGCCCATGATTTACTCACCCTCAAGTCATCCTAGGTGTATATGACATTCTTCTTACAGACGAATACAATACGGCTAGTAGTAATCCACACGGCTCCAGGGGGTTTCTTACACAAATGCATCGCTTCACTTCAGAAGGCCTTTATTAACCCCCTGGAGCCGTGTGGATTACTTTTATAATGGATGGATGCACTTTTTTGGGCTTCAAATTTTGGGCTGCCATTAATGCTTGGATTAGCCAGGACATTTTTTAATATAACTCCGATTGTATTCGTCTGAAAGAAGAAAGTCATATACACCTAGGATGGCTTGAGGGTGAGTAAATTATTGGGTAATTTTCATTTTTGGGTGAACTATCTCTTTAACGGTATGCAAATGAGCATCTCTGTGACATGGCAACTGCCAATAGGAGTGCATTCACCTGATTTGCATATATAATGCAGCATATAAATCACTAGATTTGCATATATGTGCGCTTTCAAAGCAGTAACCAAATTGTGGTAAGGTTTTTGGTAAAATGTTGGTTAAAAAAAAAGTTTCAAATATAGATAATTAGGGAAAAAGAAAGACAGCAGATTAATAGTAACATTCAATATAGATGGAAAAATAGATATAGAATATCACAAAGATATCATTGTTGTCAGTTAGATTTTGGATACCAACATTTCTGGAGGTGTCAGATTTATGATATCTTTAACTTTCAACCCTTTGATAAAAGAAAAAAGAAAAACCAACCTAAGATGGTTTGCTGGTCTTATCTAGTTTATGCTGGTTTCTGCTTGGCAAGTTGGTTTTCCGCTGGTCTCTTACCCTGACAAGCTGAAAAGTGGCCAAAAGTTCTCTGAGGCAGTCTGACCCGGCTGGGAGACCAGCTAAAACCGGTAAACTAGCTTAGGCTGGTTTTCAACAGGATGTATCAAGGAACATTTGTATAAATAAATGGTTGTCACCAGCAGATTATTGCAAATGTTTGCTTAACGGGTTTATAATCATCTAATATAGAAAATTTGATTCACCCGTGCATTGCATGTTCATCCATGTTTGTGAGACGTAAAAGTTATTGTTTGTAAAAATGTTGATCTCAATTTCCAAGTTAAAAGTCTGACTTCACGTGGAACACTAATGCACTTTTCAGAAAAGTTGAAAACTCTGACTACTGATTTTAAAACTATTACTACAATAAGAATTGCTATCAGTAATTACAGTAAAATATTTTATTATTATTTTCTAAACATTTATACATTTTAGGTAATATGTAGAATGTAATATTTAAATGTTTTTAATATTACGTAAAATATAAATATATAGTAAATAAAAAATTAATTGAAAACAAATACATAATAAAAAGTCAAGGCAATAAAATTATCTACAAAACAAAGTTTGAATGGAGTTAATCAATTGGTGAAGAGAACGAAAAACAGAAGAAATTATAAAGAATTATATTTTATTTATTAATTATTATTATAAATTATATTTCAATACATTACTCACCTTGCAACCACTATAATTATTAATTCCATCTTGGACATTATATTTAATCAAATTTAATTTATCTATATAATTATATATAATTATCAAAATTAATCAATTTACAAATAAATAAAACACTGGTATAAATATAGAATAAATATATTATATTTATTATATTTAATAAAAGGTACCATATCTAAAACAGCCAATTAGATTCAGTGAGAGGGTGGAAAATGGTTAAATATTATGCAGTATAAACATACACATGAATATATTAAAATTAATTAAATATTTAATAATTATATGTAATTAATTTAATTAATCTATATACAATATATAAAAATAACAACATATAATTAATATCTAACAAAATAGTATAATAAAATTAAATTAATATATTAAATAATTTAATATTAAAATGTTAAGTATTACATAAATTATAAACAAATACATAAATAAAACAAAATAAAATAAAACAAAATAAAACAAAATAAAACAAAATAAAATAAAATAAAAAATAAAATAAAATAAAAAATAAATAAAAAAAATAAAATAAAATAAAATAAAATAAATAAAATAAAATAAAATAAAATAAAATAAAATAAAATAAAATAAAATAAAATAAAATAAAATAAAATAAAATAAAATAAAATAAAACACAATAAAATGTTAAGACAAAAAAGTATCCACAAAACAAAGTCTGAATGAAGTCTGGAGAAAATTACAAATAACAGAACAAATCATATGAGATTTCAATTCAATGCTTGCCTTGCAACCATTTTAATTATTAATTCCATCTTGGACATCATTATGTGTGTATGTGTGTGTATGTGCGTGTATGTGCGTGTGTGTACCTCTCAGAGTGCAGCGCTGACAGAGACTGGTGTGTGATGTCAGGAGGGTAAAAGACGCCCGGCATGGGCAGATGAACAGCAGATGGGTGGAGGGCCGGCAGGGCTGCCCCCTCTGGAAGCGGGTAGTAATGCGAGCGCAGGGCAGACAGATTGTAGTAATCCTCCATCCTGATCAGCCACAGGAAGCAGAAACAGAGAGAGCAGCTAATTAGTGCCTCTATAAATAACTGGCTTGTTCATTAACCTCTGCTCTCTGGCCCTCCGACATGAACATCACTGCCTATTTCTGTCACTGCTGTCTCACCTCCGCTCAGTCCCGCAAAGAGACATGCTGAGGGGGTTATTTATACAGAATGAGAGAGAGATGACAACAGAGGATCAAACCGAGAATGTGTCCCTGTGGAATATGTGAGAACAGGATATTCCTTGCTCTATGCAGACAAACAAACAAAGACCAATCCATCCAGATCAAATATGGAAATGAAACTGCAAAATTAACTCGCTCAGAAATCGTAATGTAGGGACGTCAGAACCATGAGAAACATTAACATATGATTGCCAACTTTTACATACCAATGTCTATTTATTATTTAGAGATCAGATTTAAAGGTACACTAGCAAAATCAGCTACTTAATAGGTTCAGTGAGAGAGTGGAAAATGATCATATGTGGTATAAATATGCATACAATTCATGAATGCATAAATTAATGAATCTATATAAAATTAATCACATCATTTATTATTATTATTATTATTAATAATAATAATGGTATAAATATAGAATAAATATATAATACTTATATTTAATAAAAGTTACAAAAGCAAAAATTTAATTCTTAGGTTCAGTGACAGGGTGGAAAATATTATGCAGTATAAATATACTGTATGCATAAAATGATTGCAATTAATTAAATTCAAATGATTGAATAATTACATGCAATTCATTTAATTAAATTCATATACAAAATTATATACAATTATTAAAATGCATCACATAATTTAATAACAAATTTAAAAAAAACTTACATTTGTAATATAGAATAAATATATTAATTTTATTATATTTAATATATATAGGGTTAAAATAGTCACAAAATGTCCACACAAAGATGGCAATATCTGAAATTTTTGGTCCCCATGAGGAAAATAGCTTATAAATCATAATAAGTGATGTTTTTTGAAAATGTAAAAATGCAGAAAGTGTTCTGTGATGGGTAGGGTTAGGGAATAGAAAGTACAGTTTGTACAGTATAAAAATCATTATGTCTATGAAATTTCCCCATAAAACCAAACGTGTGTGTGTCTAAGCCTGAGGTTCACGTCCCTCATTAAAGTCATTAAATCATGTTCAGGAGACATGATAATATGCCAAACATTCACATAGAGAACAGCTGAGCTGATCTGATGGTTCATATTCAACAAATATATTAATACAATTTTAAATACTTCATGCAATTTCATTACAATCTGGTGGTTCAAATAAACTACGTGTTGAGAGGAGATGAGCATCAGCAAAAAAACAAACAAAAAAAAACTGGGATGGTAACCAAACATTTGAATCATATATCAGCAATGTAATAATTGTGCTGTAATATAAGCAACTACCAGATCAGAGGACAAATAGAAATATAGTTATTGAAATAAACATTTACAGAAACTTTTATCCACAGTGACTTATACTGCATTCAAGGTACACATTTTTAACTTAGCAAACTGTCAGCAGCCAAATACTGTATGTTTTTGAGGTGCATTTCATTGTGTAAACATTTATTTGTGTGAATATAGAGTAATATTGGTTATTAAATCAGCATAAACTGGATTCTGGAGATAAAAATGGCCTGTATGAGGTGACATTTAGGCCCATGACCCAACCAAAGCTACTAAAGCCCAAAGTATAGGCTAATTTGGCATTGGTATGCATACAGTGGACGTAACGTAAATTTCCTCATTAGCATAGTATGAATATTTGGTCGGTACACATATGCTAAGCGTTTGCATCAAAACTGAAGCATACTTTGAGCTTAAAGGGATAGTTCACCCCAAAATTTAAATTCTGTCATCAATTACTCACCTTCATGTCATTCCAAACCCATAAGACTTCATCTTCACAACACAAATGACAATATTTTTAATGAAATCTGAGAGATTTCGGTCCCTGCAGAGAAATAATGTCTACACATTCTGTTTATGTTCGCTGATCAATGTTTATATGTGATTAAAAGCCTAAATTAAATCTGTTCATCATAAAAAGCGACTGTGTCTCTTCAGAAGACTTGGATTAAACCTCTCAATTCATGTGGATTTATTTTATGATCTCTTTATGAACATTTTGAAGTGTTTCAGTGGAGGAACAGAAAGCTCTCAGATTTCATTAAAAATATTGTCATTTGTGTTTCGAAGATGAACAAAAGACTTATGGGTTTGGAATGACATGAGAGTGAGTAAATGGTGATGTAATTTTCATTTTTGGGTGAACTAATGAAAAACTTGATCAGCAAGGTTTTTCGGGCCTAATATAGGAAGGTACTATATTTTCAAAAGAACCACCAAAACTACACCACACACCTGTATGAAGCAAGTGAGGGGTGGGGCAAATATCCTGAGTGAAAGTACGCGAGAGTGTCTGCTGCGGTTCCTGGACTGAGCCCTAGAGGGAGCAAAGGCATGCGCAACTCTTCAGCGGAGGCATACGGACGAAAGCCATCGCGAAGATACTCCTCCTGTGGAGCCCCTGCCAGCAGCATATTAGGAACCTGCCTGGACAGGCTGAGAGAGAAAGAACAGCAAATGAGAAAAAAGACTGAAAGCTGTGAGATGTGCAGGTGTGTGAGGTACTGACTGCGTTTGAAGACGAGGGTCTTGAATGAGAGCACTCGGGTTCATGCTGAAAGGGTGGGATGGACCGAGGTACGGAGGGAGAGAGACGGAGGTCTTCTCCTGGGCTGGTAAAGGCCGATCCGGGGCCAAACGCTCTTGGCCGGACACTCTCAATGCTGCATCAGCCTAAAAGGGGAAAAAAAGAACAATGGTTAGGGCATCATTTTCTTGCAGATATATTAATACCATTGTACACAAATTTTTGTGTATTATATAAAAGTAATTTCAATTATTTTATGCATATGTATATGCTGCATAATGTAAAGGTATATGACCATTTTCCACCCTCTCACTGAACAGAAGAATGAAAATGGTGAGTGAGTAAGTGAGTAAGAGAGTAAATAAGTGAGTGAGTGAGTGAATAAGGGAGTGAGTGAGTGAGTGCGTAGTATGTGAGTGAGTAGTAAGTGAGTAAGAGAGTAAATAAGTCAGTGAGTAAATAAGTGAGTGAGAGTGAGTGAGTGAGAAGTAAGTGCATGATTGAGTGAGTAAATGAGTGAGTGAGTGAGTGAGTGAATAAGGAAGTGAGTAGTGAGTGAATAAGCGAGTGAGTGAATAAGTGAGTGAGTGAGTGAGTGAGTAGTAAGTAGTGAGTAAGTGAGTGAGAACGTGAGTAAGTGAGAGTAATAAGCGAGTAAGTGAGAACATGAGTGAGTAGTAAGTGAGTGAGTAGTAAGTGAGTAAGTGATTGAATAAGTAAGTGAGAATGTGAGTGAGTAATAAGCAAGTGAGTGAATAAGTAAGTGAGAACGTGAGTGAGTAATAAGCGAGTAAGTGAGTGAATATTAAGCTAGTGAGTGAATAAGTGAGTGAATAAGTGAGAATGTGCGTAGTAAGCAAGTGAGTGAATAAGTGAGTAGTAAGCAAGTAAGTGAGTGAATAAGTGAGCGAATAGTAAGCGAGTAAGTGAGTGAATAAGTAAGTGAGTGAGTGAGTAATAAGCGAGTAAGTGAGAACATGAGTGAGTAGTAAGTGAGTAAGTGATTGAATAAGTGAGAATGTGAGTGAGTAATAAGCAAGTGAGAACGTGAGAGTAATAAGCGAGTAAGTGAGTGAATAGTAAGCGAGTGAGTGAATAAGTGAGAATGTGCGTAGTAAGCAAGTGAGTGAATAAGTGAGTGAATAAGTGAGAATGTGAGAGTAGTAAGCAAGTAAGTGAGTGAATAAGTGAGTGAATAGTAAGCGAGTAAGTGAGTGAATAAGTGAGTGAGTGAGTGAGTGAGTAGTGAGTGAGTGAGTAAGTGTGTGAGTGAATAAGGGAGTGAGTGAGTGCGTAGTAAGTGAGTGAGTGAGAGTCGGTAGTAAGTGAGCAAGTGAGTAAGTGCATGATTGAGTGAGTAAATAAGTGAGTGAGTGAGTGAGTGAGTGAGTGAGTGAGTGAGTAAATGAATGAGTGAGTAGTGATTAAATAAGTGAGTGAGAGTGAGTGAGTGAGTGAGTGAGTGAGTGAGTGAGTGAGTGAGTGAGTGAGTGAGTGAGTGAGTGAATAATAAGCGAGTAAGTGATTGGATAAGTAAGTGAGGATGTGAGTGAGTAATAAGCAAGTGAGTGAATAAGTAAGTGAGAACGTCAGAGTAATAAGCGAGTAAGTAAGTGAATAGTAAGCGAGTGAGTGAATAAGTGAGAATGTGAGTGAGTGAGTAGTAAGCGAGTAAGTGAGTGAATAAGTGAGAACATAAGTAGTAAGCAAGTGAGTGAGTAGGTGCGTGAATAAGTAAGTGAGAAAATAAGTGAGTGAGTAAGTGAGTGAGTAAGTGCGTGAATAAGTGAGTAAGAAGTGAGAAGTTTTTTTTGGTGCCTACACAAAGTATCAGACTCCTTATCCTTTGCAACACTTTTGGGTGTTATTGACTTATTTCAAAATAGAAAAATCCTGATTATTAAAAAAAAGATAATCCATCAATGAATTCAATTAGTAAGTAAATAAAAAAAAACTTTAAAAAAAATTAAAAAAAAACTGTCAGTATACAGCAGATCTGCATCAATAAATATTGAACACACATCACATATGCTGTAGCCATACTGATTTAATATATACACTCACCTAAAGGATTATTAGGAACACCTGTTCAATTTCTCATTAATGCAATTATCTAATCAACCAATCACATGGCAGTTGCTTCAATGCATTTAGGGGTGTGGTCCTGGTCAAGACAATCTCCTGAACTCCAAACTGAATGTCAGAATGGGAAAGAAAGGTGATTTAAGCAATTTTGAGCGTGGCATGGTTGTTGGTGCCAGACGGGCCGGTCTGAGTACTTCACAATCTGCTCAGTTACTGGGATTTTCACGCACAACCATTTCTAGAGTTTACAAAGAATGGTGTGAAAAGGGAAAAACATCCAGTATGCGGCAGTCCTGTGGGCGAAAATGCCTTGTTGATGCTAGAGGTCAGAGGAGAATGGGCCGACTGATTCAAGCTGATAGAAGAGCAACTTTGACTGAAATAACCACTCGTTACAACCGAGGTATGCAGCAAAGCATTTGTGAAGCCACAACACGCAAAACCTTGAGGCGGATGGGCTACAACAGCAGAAGACCCCACCGGGTACCACTCATCTCCACTACAAATAGGAAAAAGAGGCTACAATTTGCACGAGCTCACCAAAATTGGACAGTTGAAGACTGGAAAAATGTTGCCTGGTCTGATGAGTCTCGATTTCTGTTGAGACATTCAGATGGTAGAGTCAGAATTTGGCGTAAACAGAATGAGAACATGGATCCATCATGCCTTGTTACCACTGTGCAGGCTGGTGGTGGTGGTGTAATGGTGTGGGGGATGTTTTCTTGGCACACTTTAGGCCCCTTAGTGCCAATTGGGCATCGTTTAAATGCCACGGCCTACCTGAGCATTGTTTCTGACCATGTCCATCCCTTTATGACCACCATGTACCCATCCTCTGATGGCTACTTCCAGCAGGATAATGCACCATGTCACAAAGCTCGAATCATTTCAAATTGGTTTCTTGAACATGACAATGAGTTCACTGCACTAAAATGGCCCCCACAGTCACCAGATCTCAACCCAATAGAGCATCTTTGGGATGTGGTGGAACGGGAGCTTCGTGCCCTGGATGTGCATCCCACAGATCTCCATCAACTGCAAGATGCTATCCTATTAATATGGGCCAACATTTCTAAAGAATGCTTTCAGCACCTTGTTGAATCAATGCCACGTAGAATTAAGGCAGTTCTGAAGGCGAAAGGGGGTCAAACACAGTATTAGTATGGTGTTCCTAATAATCCTTTAGGTGAGTGTAAGGTGCCATGTATTGCTGGGCAAAGTGCGAATTAATGTAAATGTATATACGACTGCATTTACACAGTCAGTGTTTGGGACTGAATTGTGCATTTGGGTGAATGACAAGATAAAGAAAAGAAAAATATTTTTTCAAATTTCTTAGAAATGTTCCTTTTGTATTCATGTTGTTTCAATATGGTTTTGAAAAAATTTTATACATGGTGTAAAAAGGAAAAACATATTTTCCTTAAACCTTGAATACATGTGAATGTGCACATCTTAATTATTTTTTAAAAAGGTTAACTAACCTTGCCTTGTCATAAAAATTATCTGACATTTTTTGGAAACATGCTATCATATCCATGTTTTTTTTTATCCTGCATGTTGACAAACTCTTTTAAAATATTTAATGCTTATTTTTTTCTAAAAAATAAAATATTATGCTAAACCACCTGATAAGGATTTCTTTTCAAGAATTTCACAATTTTAAATAGATTTCTTTTCTTCATTACACTGGCTGCATTAGCTATGTTTCCATCCACCTATTCTTATGCCAATTTTGGAATGTTGCATAAAAAAATAAAAAAAAACACTGGATGAAAACTTCAAGATGCGCATAAACGGGAGCATTTGAAAGCAGCGTCTATCAGCGGATATATTAGGGATCCGCTTTCAAATGCTCCTGTGTGTATCTGTGTAAGTGCTCTATGAAGAGCGTCAAAGATGTCTATTTTTAAAGCATTGATCATTGTAGCCAATCACAGACATACACTATATTGCCAAAAGTATTGGGACACCCCAACAAATCATTGAATTCAGGTGTTCCAATCACTTCCATGGCCACATGTGTATAAAATCAAGCACCTAGTCATGCAGACGCTTCTGCAAACATTTGTGAAAGAATGGGTCGCTCTCAGGACCTCAGTGAATTCAAGCGTGGTACCGTGATAGGTTGCCACCTGTGCAATAAGTCCATTCGTGAAATTTCCTCACTACTAAATATTCCACAGTCAACTCTTAGTGGTATTATAACCTCCTGTTTGTCCTGCTGCTGTGCTCGCGTGTGCTTTGCTTGCTTTTGAATCTTTATTTGATATTATTCCCTGTTGTTTAAACTGCTAAATATAACTTACCCATCACCATATATTGTCTAATATTGCCTACCACATTAAATCTGACACCGCTAGCTTTTAATCTAAATCACTATCACGCGTTAGCATTTCGCTAGCCTGTTAGCTTGCACTCGGGTCTCTTGTTTTCTGAGTTCATTAAACAACTGTGGTGAGTTAGATTAGTAAATAGACTATAGTTAGTAAAATTAGCATTAAAGAGGTGTGTAAACTCGCAAGTACGATGGCAGATGACGTTTTTTGCTCTGGTCCCCTCCCCGTTAAAAGGAGTGATGAGATACTTAGCAGACTATCATCACTCAATGGCTGGTTGTCTAAGTGGTGTCCGCAAAATAACATAGGGTTCATAGACAATTGGAAAAGCTTTTGGGGCAGACCTGACCTGTTGAAAAAAGATGGCATCCATCCTTCCTGGGATGGTGCCGCTCTTCTCTCTAGTAATTTGGCACATAGTCTTAGAGCTAAACCTTGACTAACTGGGGCCCAGGTCAGGAAGCAGACGGACTGGCTTACCCGACCGCCTGCTAGCTGTCTCACGTCACAGAAGTCAGATAAATCCCAGCACATAGAGACTCTTTCACCTAGATATTATCACATAGAGACTGTGTCTGTTCCACGAATTAGTAAATACAAAAAAAACCATCAAAACCATTCAACGGTAAAAATTTAATTGGTGTCCAACAAATAAACAACAGATATAATACAGATGATCAAATGATAAAGCTCGGGCTGCTGAATATTCGATTCCTTTCCTCAAAAGCGCTTATTGTTAATGATATGATTACAGATCATAATCTAGATGTGCTATGTTTGACAGAAACCTGGCTAAAACCTGACGACTACATTACTTTAAATGAGTCCACCCCCCAAGATTATTGTTATAAACACGAGCCACGTCTGAAAGGTAAAGGGGGAGGTGTTGCTGTAATTTATATTAATATCTTCGGAATTACTCAGAAGTCTAGTTTCAAATATAATTCCTTTGAAGTTTTGGTGCTTTATGTAACGTTATGTAGTGAAATTGATAAATCCCGTTTGACATTTGTGCTGGCTACTGTATACAGGCCACCAGGGCACCATACAGACTTTATCAAAGAATTTGCTGATTTTCTATCAGAGTTAGTACTGGCTGCAGATAAAGTCCTAATTGTTGGTGATTTTAATATCCATGTAGACAATGAAAAAGACGCATTGGGATTGGCATTTAGAGACATTCTAAACTCTACTGGAGTAAGGCAACACGTGTCAGGACCCACTCATCACTGTAATCATACTTTAGACTTAATACTGTCACATGGAATAAATGTTGATACCATTGAAATTCTGCAGCAGAGCGATGACATCTCAGATCATTACCTAGTATCATGTACACTTAATTTAGCAAAGGCTGCAAAGGCCTTTTTAGAAAGAAATGGTATTTGTGAGGATTTCCAGTCAGGATTTAGACCGTATCATAGTACTGAGACTGCTCTCATTAGAGTTACAAATGATTTACTCTTATCATCCGATCGTGGTTGTATCTCTCTATTAGTGTTACTCGATCTTAGCGCTGCATTCAATACTATCGACCACAACATTCTTTTTAATAGACTTGAAAATTATGTTGGCATTAGTGGAATTTCATTGGCATGGTTTAAATCATACTTATCTGACCGTTATCAATTTGTAGCAGTAAATGAAGAGATGTCACACCGAACACAAGTTCAGTATGGAGTACCGCAGGGCTCAGTGCTAGGACCGTTGCTTTTCACCCTGTACATGCTACCACTGGGAGATATTATTAGGAAGCATGGCGTTAGTTTTCATTGTTATGCTGACAATACTCAGCTCTATATTTCTTCACGCCCTGACGAAACTTACCAATTCACAAGATTAACGGAATGCATAGCTGATATAAAAAATTGGATGACTAGTAATTTCCTGCAACTTAATTCAGAAAAAACTGAATTTTTAATCATTGGACAAAAAAAACTCCACAAGTAGTAACCTAGAATACTGTCTAACACTCAATGGCTGCTCTGTCAAGTCCTCGTCGTCAGTTAGGAACCTGGGTGTGCTCTTTGATACCAATCTCTCATTTGAAAGCCACGTTTCTAGCATCTGTAAAACTGCATTCTACCATCTTAAAAATATATCTAAATTACAGCACATGCTTTCAATGCAAAATTCTGAACAGTTAGTTCATGCGTTCATGACCTCAAGGCTAGATTATTGTAATGCTCTACTGGGTGGTTGCCCTGCTCGCTTAATAAATAAACTGCAGCTTGTCCAAAACGCAGCAGCTCAAGTTCTTACTAGAACCAGGAAGTATGACCATATTAGCCCGGTTCTGGCAACACTGCATTGGCTCCCTATTAAACATCGTATACATTTTAAAATCTTGCTGATTACTTACAAAGCACTAAATGGTTTAGCTCCCCAGTACTTGAGCGAGCTCTTAACGCATTATACTCCATCACGTCTATTGCGGTCTCAAAATTCTGGCCAGTTGATAATACCTAGAATATCAAAATCAACTGCAGGCGGTCGATCCTTTTCCTATTTAGCACCTAAACTCTGGAACAGTCTTCCTAGCATTGTTCGGGAAGCAGACACACTCTGTCAGTTTAAATCTAGACTAAAAACACATCTCTTTACTATGGCATACACATAAAACATTTTTAATTTCTATTATTCGAATCAGTTAAATGATTGTTTTAGGCTGCATTAACTAGGTCAGCCGGAACCGGGAACACTTCCCATAACACCTGATGTACTCGTTACATCATAAGAAGAATGGCATCTACGCTAATGTTAGTCTCTCTGTTTATCCCGAGGTTTACTGCAGTCGGCCGGATCCGGGCCGGATCCGGACCAGATGGTGGACCTTAGCCTGGACATGACCAACGCATCCCTGAAGTGTCTGTAGAGACCGTGTCAATTAAACTCCCCCCTGTAAATGCCGCATCGACACGACATCCTCATTAAACCCGTCCCCGGCATGACGACTCCAATCTTTCGAATAATCCTACGAATATCTATTGATCTAACATGACTTCTGACCTGTAATGTTGCCAGAATCATAATCATACACTATTTGTTCGTCGGCCAGAGGAGAACTGGCACCCCGACTGAGCCTGGTTTCTCCCAAGGTTTTTTTCTCCATTCTGGCCCTGAAGGAGTTTTGGTTCCTTGCCACCGTCGCCTTTGGCTTTTGCGTTTCTCAGTTGGGGACACTTAAATTTCAACTATATTACTCATCTGCCCACATTGACACTACATGATAATTGAAATGAGCTGGATGACATCACCATTTTCACCAGAGCGGCTGTACAGCCGAATCAAATTCTGTTGCATTATTTTCCTGTTACCACTGTGAAGCTGCTTTGAAACAATTGGCATTGTAAAACGCGCTATATAAATAAAGGTGATTTGATTTGATTTGATTATAACAAAGTGGAAGCAATTGGGAACAACAGCAACTCAGCCACGAAGTGGTAGGCCACGTAAAAACACAGAGCGGGGTCAGCGCATGCTGAGACGTACAGTCAATAGCTTACAGACCTCCAAACTTCGTGTGGCCTTCAGATTAGCTCAAGAACAGTGCGCAGAGAGCTTCATGGAATGGGTTTCCATGGCCGAGCAGCTGCATCCAAGCCTTACATCATCAAGTGCAATGCAAAGTGACGGATGCAGTGGTGTAAAGCACGCCGCCACTGGACTCTAGAGCAGTGGAGACGTATTCTCTGGAGTGACCAATCACACTTCTCTGTCTGGCAATCAGATGGACGAGTCTGGGTTTGGCGGTTGCCAGGAGAACGGTACTTGTTCGACTGCATTGTGCCAAGTGTAAAGTTTGGTGGAGGCGGGATTATGGTGTGGGGTTGTTTTTCAAGGGTTGGGCCCTTAGTTCAAGTGAAAGGAACTTTTAATGCTTCAGCATACCAAGACATTTTGGATAATTTCATACTCCCAACTTTGTTGGAACAGTTTGGGGATGGCCCCTTCCTGTTCCAACATGACTGCGCACCAGTGCACAAAGCAAGGTCCATAAAGACATGGATGAGTGAGTTTGGTGTGGAGGAACTTGACTGGCCTCAACCCGATAGAACACTTTTGGGATGAATTAGAGCGGAGACTGCGAGCTAGGCCTTCTCGTCCAACATCAGTGCCTGACCTCACAAATGCGCTTCTAGAAGAATGGTCAAAAATTCCCATAAACACACTCCTAAACCTTGTGGAAAGCCTTCCCAGAAGAGTTGAAGCTGTTATATCTGCAAAGGGTGGGCCAACTCCATATTAAACCCTACAGATTAAGAATGGGATGTCATTAAAGTTCATGTGCATGTAAAGGCAGACGTCCCAAAACTTTTGGCAATATAGTGTATGTTGAGCGTGTGAACACAACGGCCAATCAGAGGTGTTTAAGAATCCGGTACTTTTGACAACACTAAATGCAAAGGACAAATTTTGAGTATGGGTTACTATACTTGGCCTTCACATCACTTTACTTTTTTACTTTTAACTAGATTGACAACTATTCGGCTGCTGTGTGAACATAAAAATATATATAAACATACTATGTATTTACTTTATAAGCAACTCAATTCAATTTCAAATAGTGCCAAATATATAGAGTCTATAGATGAAACAGCAAGTGTGTGTGTGTGGTCGAGACAGGCACAAAGAAGAGAGACAGCATGGCTTAAAGCTGACTGAGGATCCAGAGCTTTGCTCCCTCTCTCCCTCTCTCCCTCTCTCCCTCTCTCCCTCTCTCCCTCTCTCCCTCCTCTTTAGCTACAGAAGACTCTTTGTGTAAACAGAGAGAGGGTAGTTTGATCAGGGGAAAGTGCCTATTGTCTCTCCTGATGTTCCCTGACTGCAGTGCTAAATAAACTCAAAGCCACACAGAACGAGAGCAGAACAAACCATCCATCCGAATCCCCACACACACACAAACACACACACACACACACACACACACTCACTCTGGCTTGATCTTGCGGTCGCGCCTGAGAGTCACCGAAATAATGGACATGCAGGACACCCACAGATCAGCCCATTTGCACTAATCCAGCCCAATTTAAACCCTGCGACCCCATCAGGACCTCAATCCCTCTTCAGAGCGGAAGCCTGCGGTCAAGCCCTCCTGACCACACAAACATAATATCAGCCCTGTGGATCAAGAGGTCTGGAGAGATGTTTCTGTTTGTATTGATTGGCAAGGATAAGGGGGAAAGAAGGGAAAGAAAAGTCGCCGTCATAAACATACGGTTTTAATTTTCACAACCAAATGAATGACCTCACACGTGCTGGACTAGTTACAGTTCTTTTGTGCTCATGTCAGATAATAGTTTATTTGAATGAAAATAAAACATGAATAAAGCACAAAACATAAATTCTAAGATTTTTGGACACCTGAACATCTCGGAAGATTTAAATAAGTATGACAGCTTTTTTCATCATCAGCTTTGGTCAAAATAAAATGGACTTGCCAGACAATTTCATAGTTCTACAATTTCATAGTTCTACCTCTCTTTTGCATATCCCAAAGAAACTTGTGCAAATAATGCACATTAACTGTATAATTTTTGGGTTTCTGTGTGAACTTTTCAAGGGTATTTCAGTTTGTTTTGTCAAATTCTATGAATACACTGGCATATATAGAGGAACTCAGAGCTAACAGACATGGACTGAAATAATATTTTTCACAAAAACTCAATTCCGTCATACCTGACGTCCTTCAGACCTCCAAAATCCATTGACTGTTTTAGTTGGGGCGATGGTGACCACAGGCGGGGTGCCTGTGGGCGGGCCCAGGTTGGTACCCATGGCAACCCGCTTAGGCGTACTGACCGGAGAAATGTGATTGGTCACCGGAGAGGAAACATGCGATGACTCGCTACTAATAGAAGCTGAAAAAGAGAAGGCAGATGAGAGATTATTGAGATATATCATTAAATATATAACATATCGTGATTTTTTTTGTATTTTATTTTAATATAATTTGAATATTTGATTTGAATATCTGAATGCGTTGAATATTTACTTTTGTTAGGTGTGATTATATATTAGTGCTGTCAAATCGATTAATCGCATCTAACATAAAAGTCTGTTAAAAAAATATGTGTGTGTACAAACTTTTGTTAGGTGTGATTATATATTAATGCTGTCAAAGATTAATCGCGATTAATCGCATCTAACATAAGTTTAAATATATAATAAATATATATATATATATATATATATATATATATATATATATATATATATATATGTGTGTGTGTAAACTTATGTTAGGTGCGGTGATTATATATTAGTGATATCAAATTGATTAATCATGATTAATTGCATAACATAATAGTTTGTAAAAATATGTATGTATGTGTACGTATGATTAATTGAGATACATACATACATACATAAAACCACACTTTATATTGATACATTATAAAATAAAATTAATTTGTTAAATAAATAAATTACATTCATAAATTAGATTGAACAATCCTGAATCTTCCACAGCTCAATAACGCAAGTTTCTGACAAAAGTGCGACGTTCTGCAATCTGAGAGAGACATACTGTATAATAACATCAGAGGCAACAACAGGCTATCTAGACTAGTAGAAGAGGCGAAGAAAGGGGGATGTATTTGTATGTGTGCGCATGCCAGACAGAACTAACAACTTGTCAGATGAAGTGAACATATATCATCACTTCCCTGAGTGCCAACCTCGCCGCTATCAAAGTCCCGTTGGGTTGTCAGATCAGATGCCAGTTTAAAGAGATAAAGAAACAAACACTGCCATCTCCCTGCGGTAAACACACATGAACACGCACTCATTCCTCTAAACCCCCACCGTGGTAATGCAGCGCTTTACTGTGATCAAAGACAATTTGAGTGTGTGTGTGTGTGTGTGTGTGTGTGTGTGTGTGTGTGTGTGTGTGTGTGTGTGTGTGTGTGTGTGTGTGTGTGTGTGTGTGTGTGTGTGTGTGTGTGTGTGTGTGTGTGTGTGTGTGTGTGTGTGTGTGTGTGTGTGTGTGTGTTAAGCATGCACACATACATATATCTGAGTTGTGTAAGACACTCCAAAATCCAAAACAAAGACATTCTTTGTGTCTCACAACAAAATGTATAAAGAGAGAAACTTTACATCAACGTTATTTCTAAGCTCTGGAATATTTCATTCTGATTGGTCAATATCAGCACTGAGCAATCAAATAAGTTTGTATAATGTCTGCTAAATAGTATTTGCATAGTGTTTCAATGGCAACATACTGCATGGTACATTTACTTTAATATCTCTCATATCATTCTACAGTCTATTTCCATAACAAATCAAGTTATATAATTAATTGCTATCAACTGCAGTAAAAACAGCCCTGGAGGACTTCGGTATTTATTTCATGAGATGAACTTTTGAGAGATGACTAGAAGCAATCAAACAAAAATGTCACTTGAAAGAACAAGACACGAAGACTTGGATGAGAGAGGAAGATATGTGAGCTTGAATTGCAGATTAAAAATGTATATAATACATAATCTTTTAATATTGTAACAGTGTTCTAGTTGCTAGGCAGATTACTTCCTGCATTGTAATGATGGTTAAATTGGGATTTTAAAAGTGAGGAGGTAGATAATGAAATAATTTAAGCTCAACTCAATCCATGTATTTTTATCTATTTGGCAATGGCAAATATAGCAGTCTAATAAGCAGGATAATAATGTACAGTAAGATACAAGATCTAGTCACCCTTGCAATAACGGACGGCTGACTGTACATGATCCCTTCCATAATATGCACTTCTTGTGGTTTCGATTGCAGCGAGTGTGTGTGAGAAATGACTTTCCTCATTAAGACAGAAACCTACACAAGGCTCGAAAACCACACAAGCACAGAAAAAAACCCATTGCCGCTAAAAGCAGTATCTATACAAGACACCCAACACAAAGAGTAAAGTAGGTCAGCCTTCCTTAGAGCGCTTGTGTCTGCCAGAGAGCTGATAAGTCAATACTCTGGGTTTTGTAGTGCTTCACTCCTTTTGTGTTAAATTTTACTTTACTCTTTTACATATCTGCTAGATTTCTACCTAGAAAGCACTGACAACTAATAATAAATGGTTTATACAAAGGGAAGCGCCGCTATTACTATTGCCAAAACTTATGGTTAGGGGTTTTTCAGAAGAGAAATTAACTCGTTCTACACAGTTTATGCTACAGAGATGTATGATACCTCATATCGTGGACTTCTTGTAGTTCAAATCTACATTGTTTGCTTTGTAAGCAATATAAAACAGGTGAAAAATACCCAAAACTTACATTGAAAGTGTGACTCGTGACTTAAGTGCACTTAACTGTATTGTACAACGATCAGGCATAACATTATGACCGGTGAAGTCAATAACACTGATTATTTCTTCATCACGGCACCTGTTAGTGGGTGGGATATATTAGGCAGTAACTGAACATTTTGTCCTCAAAGTTGATGTGTTAGAAGCAGGAAAAATGGGCAAGCGTAAGGATTTGAGCGAGTTTGACAAGGGCCAAATTGTGATGGCTAGACGACTGGGTCAGAGCATCTCCAAAACTGCAGCTCTTGTGGGGTGTTCCCGGTCTGCAGTGGTCAGTATCTATCAAAAGTGGTCCAAGGAAGGAACAGTGGTGAACCGGCGAGAGGGTCATGGGCGGCCAAAGCTCATTGATGCACGTGGGGAGCGAAGGCTGGCCCGTGTGGTCCGATCAAACAGACGAGCTACAGTAGCTCAAATTGCTCAAGACGTTAATGCTGGTTCTGATGGAAAGGTGTCAGAATACACAGTCGCAGTTTTTTCGCAGTCGCAGTTTGTTGCATATGGGGCTACATAGCCGCAGACCAGTCAGGGTGCCCATGCTGACCCCTGTCCACCGCCGAAAGCGCAAACAGTGGGCACGTGAGCATCAGAACTGGACCACAGAGCAATGGAAGAAGGTGGCCTGGTCTGATGAATCACGTTTTATTTTACATCACGTGGATGGCCGGGTGCGTGTGCGTCGCTAACCTGGGGAACACAAGGGACCAGGATGCATTAAGGGAAGAAGGCAAGCCGGCGGAGGCAGTGCGATGCTTTGGGCAATGTTCTGCTGGGAAACCTTGGGTCCTGCCATCCATGTGGATGTTACTTTGACACGTACCACCTACCTAAGCATTGTTGCAGACCATGTACACCCTTTCATGGAAACGGTATTCCCTGGTGGCTGTGGCCTCTTTCAGCAGGATAATGCGCCCTGCCACAAAGCAAAAATGGTTCAGGAATGGTTTGAGGAGCACAACGAGTTTGAGGTGTTGACTTGGCCTCCAAATTCCCCAGATCTCAATACAATTGAGCATCTGTGGGATGTGCTGAACAAACAAGTCCGATCCATGGAGACCCCCACTAACAGGACTTAAAGGGGTCATATTATGCTTTTTCATATTTTCAACTTTAGTGTGTAATGTTGCTGTTTGAGCATAAGAAAGATCTGCAAGGTTACAAAGCTCAAAGTTCATTCCAAAGGGAGATATTTTATTTAACAGAATCCACTTTCCAAGAACTACAACGAACGGCTCATTTGGACTATGACGTGTTTTTTTCCGGATCTTGTGAAGTCACAATGTTACTCATTTAAATAATCTCCGCCTGGTTGAGCTGCACTAGAGAAGACGGTGTTGTCTCTATGTCAAAGAGACACTATTTCCACCCCGTTTTCAAAACTAATTTGTTTGACCTTCTTAGAGACAAACTTAAAGTGGTTAACATTTATTTTAAACACTGTTCCTGAACATTATAACCCCAACGTTTATCTGGGTGCTGCACATTTTACAGAGAACAGAGAGTACAATGCAGGCTACGCACAAAAGCTTCTCCTGAAATGGAGCAGTTACCACTTTGTCGGGACAATCTGTTGTTTGTGGATCACAACTTGTAAGTATGTCTTATTATTTGTAGTTGTGTTTTATATCAACAGTTCCAATTATAAGTTTTATGTTGTTGCTATGATGTAAACAAAGGGCAAAGCTTTGGCTCCGCTAGCCTGCTAACTAACATTACAGTATTGATATAGTGTTTACTGTAGCGTTTGTAAGCTCTTGCTTTTGTAACACTGTTCATCGCCCCTTAGGAAAATTAACCATGGTATTGTGATCGATTACTGTTTGTATTACCATAGTTTTCCAACAAGTATCATGATTATAGATGCATGTATTTTCTGTAAAAATGCTTTGAAACGATATGTACTGTGAAAAGCGCTATACAAATAAATGTGAATTGAATTAAATGTGGTGTACAATTTCATATCTAAAATGTATAAGAAAAAAATATAAATATAAATCCATCTACAGTTAATCTTTGTTAATGTTAATTTCAACATTTACTAATACATTATTAGATTCAAATGTTGTATTTGTTAACATTAGTTAATGCACTGTGAACTATCATGAACAAACAATGAACAGCTGTATTTTTATTAACTAACATTAACAAAGATTAATAAATACTGTAAATTGTATTGCTCATTGTTAGTTCATGTTAGTTAATACATTAATGTTAACAAATGAAACCTTATTGTAAAGTGTTACCGAAAGTTTTACTTTTAAATAGTTTTAGTAATTTAGAAGTACACTTATTTCTATGTGTTGACTAACACTAAAGCACATGTAAAGTACATGATTATAATTAACTGTGTTATTCAATATTACATTTAAAGGTAATATATTTTTAAATATATTTTTAAAACTGCAACTTCATCATTACAAATGTGGAATTAAAAATATAATTTAAGTACATGACATACAAGTGTCAATAGAAATTGCGTTTTAGTTTACCATAAATGCTTGTCACAACATTCAACAGAATCCATTAACCATATTTCCAGAGGTAATTAAGAAATTTCACATTCAGATGTATTTAAAGGTGCAGTGTGTAAATTTTAGCAGCATCTAGCGGTGAGGTTGCGAATTGCAACTGGCCACCACTCACCCCTCCCTTTCGAAGCACATAGAGAAGCTTTCTGTGGCCGACACAGGACAAAGATGTCGTAGTCTGAGACAGCAGAGAGTAGCTAGCGCTCTGTAGAGCAGTTTGTCCATTTAGGGCTACTGTAGAAACATGGCGGCGCAAAATGGTGACGTCACTGTAAGGGGACCCGCGGTGTATGTAGATAGAAATGGCTCATTCTAAGGTAATAAAAACATAACGGTTCATTATGCAAGGTCTTCATACACCACTGAAAACATAGTTATGTATATTATATTGCATTTCTGTCAAAAGATCCTCATAAATACTAAACACTGCACCTTTAAGTCCTACTTAAATGTGTCAAAAAGCACTTTTAAGTTCAACTAATAGCATTTAAATTAAATTGAACCTATAATACATATTTATTTAATTGTACATATGCAATTAAGTGTCCGAAAACACATTCAGTTCACAATTTGCACTTAAGTATATTCTTGTAAAGTATATTATTTCTATAATAAGCGCTCTTTTTAAAGGTATGCGCTAATGTGTACTTCTTTTTCACGAGGGTAGCAATTGGCAAAAACCACTCACAACCACCCACAACAACCTAGAGCATCTTGGTGAGATGCTAATAAGAAAATGTAAACATCTAGTTTTACTTTACTATATCTTTATCTGATCGCTCTGGCAATATTTTAATAGTTTACAGTCATGCTATCAGTCAAACTCTTGAGGGAACAAAGAAAGTGAGAGAAAGTTGTGCATACATGTGTGTATTTGGGTGGGTGGGGGGCGGGGAGGACGTCAGTTATGTACTACTACAAGCATCAACAAGGACACATTCACAAAAGCATGTGGGCATTCGGAGAAGCACACACACACACACACACACACACACACACACACACACACACACACACACACACACACACACACACACACACACACACACACACACACACACACACACACACACACACACACACACACACACCAAAAGCCCCAAAGCCACCAAAGCCTTAAACAAAAGACAGCTTTCCCAAACAGGCTTAGCAATCTGAGACAGAGCATTGACTGTCATTGAATTACCCTAGTCAAAGAGTGTATGAACGCATAAAGTGACAAGCAATGGCAAAGCAGTATGCACAGTGTGATAAACTCACAGAGACAGCAGTAAAAAGACACTTAGAGAAGGTCTATAGAAATTACTGGCATACAAGCTCTTAACCAATCAATATAATGCCTTTCTCTCTGTCTCGAAGCTTTAGAGAGAAGAATATAATGATCGCTCACAATGGATCATGTCGATAAACACATGGCCAAACCATGTATTCTCTAGAAAGCATTAGACAGTGCTAGATCATTCAAGATGCTTGTTAAACTGCTTGTTTTTCTTCACAACATAATGCAATTGAATAGCTTCTTCCAGTTTCAACCCATGTTGTTTTTGTTTAATGTAAAGGGAAAAAACTGACAGACAACAATTTTGTAGATCTTACATGCCACGCCAAGACAACAGTAGAAAACATTGTCTGAGAACCTGATATTGTATGTAATGAGCATTATCAGAGTTTTTGTGTGTGTGTATGTGTTCAGGTTTTTTTGGCGTTGACTACAACAATTACACAGACAGATGGGCAGCTAAATGTTGTGCCAGCCATCTGAAATGCTGCAAACCCATATGCAAATATTATTCAAATCTATTCACAATTTGTTGTCAGAAAGCGCCACCCACACTCATACACACGCTGAGCAAAGAATGGCTGTCCATATTACACGCATACATATGGCGGTGTGCTTGTTTACATTCTGCATTAAAAGACTTACTGCAACTATGCTAATAGTAATTACGCTACAATGCATAATATATCAGTGACCATGTAAGTGGTGGCTAATGTTATTGTTGTTTTTGTTCAAAGAAGCAAAACAGAAACAAAAGAACAAAAAAAGCAAAGCAAAAATCACAAAACAAAAAACTAAGCTAAGTAAAAAGCAAAACAAATAAAACAGCAAAACAAAAGAAAAGAAAAACAAATGAAAACAAAATTACAAAATCTGACAAACAAAACAGAAACAAAAGAAAAGAAAAACAAATGAAAACAAAATTACAAAACAATCTGACAAACAAAACAGAAACAAATGAAAACAAAATTACAAAACAAATCAGACAAACAAAATAAAATGCAAAACAAAACAGAAACAAAAGAAAAACAAATAAACAAAATTACAAAACAAATCAGACAAACAAAATAAAATGCAATACAAAACAAAAAGAAACGAAAAACAAATGAAAACAAAATTACAAAACAAATCAGACAAACAAAATAAAATGCAAAACAAAACAGAAACAAAAGAAAAACAAATGAAAACAAAATTACAAACAAATCAGACAAACAAAATAAAATGCAAAACAAAACAGAAACAAAAGAAAAACAAATGAAAACAAAATTACAAAACAAATCAGACAAACAAAAAATACAAAACAGAAACACAACAAAAAAATATGAAAATGCAGTCTTAAAACAAATCAACTGAACCCCCCAAAAAAAAAAAACTAAACAGAAACAAAGCAAAAATAAATGAAAACCAAATCAAAGCAAATCAGGAAAAAAAAAAAATTAATAATAATAATAAAAAAACCCACCAAGATTCGTCTCTAAATAATACAAAAACTGCTTACGATTTTAACCTACTGGGTAGAAACAGTCTGAAACAGCCTGAAACAGCCTAATAAAGATCTGCTGACTACAGCAACATATTGTTTTTTCAGCTTGGCATCATGGGTGAGATGATAAAGAGAAGAGTGTAAGGATTGATGGGTAAAGGAGGAGAGGAAAGGGCACACTCACCTCTTGGCTCTTCGGCCTGTTTGGCTAGCTTGCGGAGGGCGGCAGCGAATCCGGAGTGTCCAGACTGGGATGCCGGGCTTCCGTTGGCGACCACTGCGCCACTGATGGGGGACGGAGTGAGGGGGCTTACAGTCGCCATGGTGCATGGTGCTGCGGAGATCATTCCTAATGCTGGGGACTTTGGCTCATGGCTCATACCTGCAGGGAGAGAAAGACAGAGACAAACAAATTCAGTTGTAGTTTCTGTTCAAATTTGAATGAATATTCACAGAGGAAAAGTAGAGGTTGGCGTTCAGCCCGAACCCAGTCCCGGTCTGAGATACTGCCTCAAATTTAAGATCGAATTCAAATCGCTTACTCTATTTTTACTTCCCCTCAAAGCAAGTGGAACCACATGCTTTGATTTTCACAAGCTCTGATTCAAAAACGAGTGTGAATGAGTGAGTGTGTGTGTGTGTGTGTGTGTGTGTGTGTGTGTGTGTGTGTGTGTGTGTGTGTGTGTGTGTGTGTGTGTGTGTGTGTGTGTGTGTGTGTGTGTGTGTGTGTGTGTAAAACAGGTTCTATTAAAATTCAAATAAATTTAAAGGGGGAGTTCAATAACAATGAATTACACAAACTGATAGATCACATTAATTTGCATGCATTGCCTGTAATAATTTAGCACCTGATAAATTAAGTGGTTTGGAACTGATCCAAATCCAGCCTAAGAAAAACCTGAAGAACTCAAATATGACAAGATCAGACCACCAGCATGAAAATTACATTACATTGTATAACTATTCATTTAACAGATTTAACCAAATTTTATCCAAAGTGAAATACTACGACAGAAGCGATCCACTCTAAAGTGACAGTAACATTAGAAGTGCTGGAAACAAAGTTCCAAAATTGGCAAGAAAAGTACAAGCTGCTTCAGAAATGTAGGCTTGACAAAACAAAAGTGTGTGTGTGTTCATCTTTTTCTTGAAATAAAGGTTTGGAGGGGAGAATAGAGAATACTTCCTTTAGGTTTACTGTAAACATTTTTTGCATTAAATACATCTACATTAACCTCTGACCCGACCTCAGGCTCGACCTCCAGTCTCAAAAAACATTATTTAATATGATTGAATCAGTCTGACTACATTTTTGGACTACATCCAACACATTTGAAAGTGAATTTCACATGTTAAGTTCCAACTCTAAACTGTGAGTGTTTTACAGCTTCCTTCCTTTGTGTATCTCTCTCTCACACCTCCAGCTATCACTCACTGCCAGCGTCTCTACTAGAAACAAACAAAAGCTTGCTTTATCGTGATAAACTGTGCCTCACCCCTTGCCCTTCTGCTGAACCGAGCAAAACAATTAATAATGAACTTAGGGCAGTTAGGAGAGCTGGCAGCAGCATCCTCTGTCATCAGCCACAACTTCATTACGACTTAATGGAGCCTTACGCATCCAAACATGCAGAG
Source organism: Coreius guichenoti (assembly GCA_039654105.1). Classification (NCBI taxonomy): domain Eukaryota; kingdom Metazoa; phylum Chordata; class Actinopteri; order Cypriniformes; family Gobionidae; genus Coreius; species Coreius guichenoti. The sequence goes on from CM077191.1 coordinate 22,629,848, forward strand.
TAAGAGAGCATAATATGTCCTGCAGTTGAACTGAACAGATTAATCTGATTAATCTAAAAAAAAAAAAAAAAAAAAAAAAAAAAAAACACCACTATAATTCAGGCATAATATAACATAATTCGGAAACAAAACAAAACTGTACAAAAATCTATCCATCCACCCATCCATCCAATAAAAAACAAAAAACAAAACAAAAACAAAACAAAAGTCCATGACCTCTTAAGAGTTTTCGTAGTGAACTAACAAATAAAATGAAAAAATAGCACAATTTAACACATAATTGGGACTGTTTTTGCATAATTTGACATAATTTGAAAACAAAACTGTGAACACGTAGTGAACTAAAAATCAGAATCAAAATACAATAAAGTGAAAAAATTAAAACAAAATATATGGCCTCTTAAAGCTTTTGTAGTGAACTAAAAATAAAATAACAAAATAAAAAAGCAAAATACAATAAAGTAAAACAAAATTCATGGCCTCTTAAGAGTTTTCGTAGTAAACTAAAAACAAAACAAACACACAATCAAGTAAAACAAAACTAAACAAAATGTATGGCCTCATAGAGCTTTCGTAGTAAACTTAAAATAAAATAAAAAAGCAAAATACAATCAAGTAAAACAAAACAAACAAAAAAACTAAGCAAAATGTATTGCCTCAGAGCTTTCATAGTGAACCAAAAAAAAAAAAAAAAAGGTATTAATTGAATTAAGAATCTATCTGTATCTTAAAAATACATTATGCAAAGAGGCTTCATAAAAAGGTTAGCTGTAATCCTCATATATAGGATAATAATCAAGTGCAGCATTATAACTAAGACACTGTATTCTCCCTGCCATAAAGGGAACCGCCATTTCAGTCGCTCTCCAATCCTGTTAGGGGCTTATCAATCAAATCATCATATCATGTGCTCTTGAAACACAGCTGTCTCTCGTCCACTCATTTGCGTGCTACAAACAGACCTCTTCTCTTTATCTCCCTCATTCTCCTTCTCTTGACAAACATTCTCAATCATTCTGCTACTGAACTCACATGAGTACCCCACCCCCTTTCCTCTCTTCTCTGCTGCTCACACTTTCCCTCCTGGATAGTGTCAGTTAGAGATAACAGAGAGTCTCTGGTCGGTGTGGAAATGAGAAAAGCCACAGGTATTTTACGGCACACACAGCCATTCTGGGAGAGACATCCCACCCAACACAGATGAGCAGAGAGTGATTTATTAGCAGTAATTTCAAGAAGTGGGAGAGAGATAACATTTATTTTCCTTAGGATGCCTTAAATTAGGTGGCCGAGAGAGCTCAACATGCCGCAAATGAAGGAAACGGATGCAAATTAAGAAAACATCTTAAACAGTTTGACAACATGTGCTGCAAATACTCACAACGCAACCAAATACAGAAACCTGCTGCAAATACTCACAACGCAACCAAATACAGAAACCTGCTGCAAATACTCACAACGCCACCAAATACAGAAACACGCTGCCAATACTCACAACGCAACCAAATACAGAAACCTGCTGCAAATACTCACGCCACCAAATACAGAAACATGCTGCCAATACTCACAACGCAACCAAATACAGAAACACGCTGCCAATACTCACAACGCAACCAAATACAGAAACACGCTGCCAATACTCACAACGCAACCAAATACAGAAACACAGTACAAACTCACAACGCAACCAAATACAGAAACCTGCTGCAAATACTCACAACGCAACCAAATACAGAAACACGCTGCCAATACTCACAACGCAACCAAATACAGAAACCTGCTGCAAATACTCACAAAGCCACCAAATACAGAAACACGCTGCCAATACTCACAACGCAACCAAATACAGAAACACGCTGCCAATACTCACAACGCAACCAAATACAGAAACACAGTACAAACTCACAACGCAACCAAATACAGAAACCTGCTGCAAATACTCACAACGCAACCAAATACAGAAACACGCTGCAAATACTCACAACGCAACCAAATACAGAAACACAGTACAAACTCACAACGCAACCAAATACAGAAACCTGCTGCAAATACTCACAACGCAACCAAATACAGAAACACGCTGCCAATACTCACAACGCAACCAAATACAGAAACCTGCTGCAAATACTCACAACGCAACCAAATACAGAAACCTGCTGCAAATACTCACAACGCCACCAAATACAGAAACACGCTGCCAATACTCACAACGCAACCAAATACAGAAACACGCTGCCAATACTCACAACGCAACCAAATACAGAAACACAGTACAAACTCACAACGCAACCAAATACAGAAACCTGCTGCAAATACTCACAACGCAAACCAAATACAGAAACACAGTACAAATACTCACAACGCAACCAAATACAGAAACCTGCTGCCAATACTCACAACGCAACCAAATACAGAAACACAGTACAAACTCACAACGCAACCAAATACAGAAACACAGTACAAACTCACAACGCAACCAAATACAGAAACCTGCTGCAAATACTCACAACGCAACCAAATACAGAAACACGCTGCCAATACTCACAACGCCACCAAATACAGAAACACGCTGCCAATACTCACAACGCAACCAAATACAGAAACACGCTGCCAATACTCACAACGCAACCAAATACAGAAACACAGTACAAACTCACAACGCAACCAAATACAGAAACACGCTGCCAATACTCACAACGCCACCAAATACAGAAACACGCTGCCAATACTCACAACGCAACCAAATACAGAAACACGCTGCCAATACTCACAACGCAACCAAATACAGAAACACGCTGCCAATACTCACAACGCAACCAAATACAGAAACACGCTGCCAATACTCACAACGCAACCAAATACAGAAACACAGTACAAACTCACAACGCAACCAAATACAGAAACACGCTGCAAATACTCACAACGCAACCAAATACAGAAACACAGTACAAACTCACAACGCAACCAAATACAGAAACCTGCTGCAAATACTCACAACGCAAACCAAATACAGAAACCTGCTGCAAATACTCACAACGCAACCAAATACAGAAACACGCTGCAAATACTCACAATGCAACCAAATATAGAAATGTGCTGCAAATACTCACAACGCAACCAAATACAGAAACACGCTGCCAATACTCACAACGCAACCAAATACAGAAACACGGTGCAAATACTCACAACGCAACCAAATACAGAAACACAGTACAAACTCACAACGCAACCAAATACAGAAACCTGCTGCCAATACTCACAACGCAAACCAAATACAGAAACCTGCTGCAAATACTCACAACGCAACCAAATGCAGAAACACGCTGCAAATACTCACAATGCAACCAAATATAGAAATGTGCTGCAAATACTCACAACGCAACCAAATACAGAAACACGCTGCCAATACTCACAACGCAACCAAATACAGAAACACGGTGCAAATACTCACAACGCAACCAAATACAGAAACACAGTACAAACTCACAACGCAACCAAATACAGAAACCTGCTGCAAATACTCACAACGCAAACCAAATACAGAAACCTGCTGCAAATACTCACAACGCAACCAAATACAGAAACACGCTGCAAATACTCACAATGCAACCAAATATAGAAATGTGCTGCAAATACTCACAACGCAACCAAATACAGAAACACGCTGCCAATACTCACAACGCAACCAAATACAGAAACACGGTGCAAATACTCACAACGCAACCAAATACAGAAACACGGTGCAAATACTCACAACGCAACCAAATACAGAAACCTGCTGCAAATACTCACAACGCAAACCAAATATAGAAATGTGCTGCAAATACTCACAACGCAACCAAATACAGAAACACGCTGCAAATGCTCACAATGCAACCAAATATAGAAATGTGCTGCAAATACTCAAATACTCAATAGCAGGTTTCTGTATTTGGTTGCATTGTGAGTTTTTGCAGCGCATTTCAATATTTGGTTGCATTGTGAGTATTTGCAGCACATATTTTGTCAAAGTGATGAAGATGTTTTCTTAATTTGCTGGTGCCTTTTCTGTTTGCATTGTCTTCTTCAGTTTCAGCGCGTTGAGCTCTCTCGGCCACCGTACATAAAAGATTCAATCACCCAAAAATGACAATTCTGTCATAACTGAATCACCCTCATGTCAATCCAAACCTGTATGACTTTCATGTTCAGTGGAACACAAAAAGGAGACATTTTGCAAAAATGTCCAAACTGCTCTTTTACAATTAAGTAAATGGGAATTACTGTAGAACTGTCAAGCCCCCAAAATAACGTACAATATAAGTACAAAAGGAAAAAAACAACATAAGTCATGTTTTTTTTATTTATTTTTTTTTTTTTTATAATATATATATGATATTCTATTTGTTTTCAGCACATATTAATATCAAAAGTATTTATAGCAAATATATCTGGTATGATTCCACTTTCATATAGATTATTTTTCCACCACATTCCTTTAACTGAATCGATAGAGGTTTGGAGATAAGCATCTCACTAAACTATATTATTGCTCTGACAACACAAAACATTGCTGCTTCGTTGCAATTTTTAGCATGAACTACAACCTTATTAAAAGGAGTTAATTACTCAGCTGGCATGCTTAACAAAATATTCCACACCATTGCACATCCATTCACACACTGACACACCTACACCTCAAACTACCACATAAGTGTTTTAATCCCTGATCTAGCAGGATTTACTGTAGGTCTGTGGCTTATCAACCTCACACCTTTGAGTATAGTCACATACACAAACACAAATATTCTACTAAAATCATCAGATCTCTAGCTGGCCGAGAATGAATGGCCAAATCTTTAAAATGGCTCTCTAAAAGCACCCAAGGCTTGTTATGTGAAGACCTCCTCTCTCTCAAAGATGAAATCCTGCTGTGCTGTTTTTCCCAGAGGCTTTAGCTGTGGTTCGAGTCAGCAAAAACAGTCCCACAGTCCTCTGCTCCCCACTGGCTCTCTAATAAGCTTGTTCATTAAACAGTACAGCCAATGCAAATTGACCCAGCCCTTGTCGACATGACCGGCTCATGTAAATTCAATGGGAGAAACAGCAGGGATAAAAGACTGGGTGATGGATGATGTGTCAAAGTGCTTTGTTGGGCACAAATGAACACACTCACACACATGCATGTCCATAATGATGACAGACAAGCATTGATGCATGAGCAACTACAGAGATCTGCTACCCTCGGCATTCATTAAGACTAGATAAAGCACCTCACACACACCTGCCTTCTGCTCATTAACCCGTGTGCGTGCGTGTTTCACTGACAATATTAAAGACGGATGAGGATTAAGAAGGTACTGATACTTCCAGAGAGAAATGCACTAATTGGTTTTGACTACAATAGAGATTGATAACTAGAGAGAATGTTGATCACAAAGCTACTGGTCACAGAGGGCTTGAAGGTTTGAAGACCTTAGACTGATGTGCAAGTACCGAAACAACTCTACTTGTCATAACTGAAGCCCTTACACTGGCCTTGAATATCCTTGATTAACTTTGTATTGATTTTTCTGGATCCGTCTGCAGAAACGTACACTGTTATCTACAACCTGTTGATCTCAGAGCTGATTTAGCGTATTTAGAATTGTATTTTCTTGGGATAACAGGGCTTCCCAAGTTACCCTGAAAGGCTCACTCTGTTATCCGTGCTCTAAAACCACTGGTGCCCCACAAGGTTCGGTAATTAGTCCCATAAACTTTTCCATTTAGACCAGATCACTCTGTACCAGCATCCAGTCGTGCTGCTTCTCTAATCACGCCTTCTCTGACCACACTTGACCGTTCATCTCTTATCCCCATTTTGGTCTTTTGGTAATTCTATCTGAATATGTCTAATAAACCTCACTGATAATGAACTTGATTTCAAGACTAGGTTACTCTTCATCCCAGACAAGAGCTTTCCCACGGTCATGGTCTTAATCTCTGGTGACGGTCTCAGTGTCGTCCCCCCTAGGTGCAAATAAAACCTTTGATGTTGTCCTAGACAACCAGATCTCCCAAGCTTTAGGTTTCTTTACAAGTACAAGTGGGCCTTTTATGGCAACTTAGCCAACAACCCACACTCTTGTCTTGTGTTTGTCAACTGGAAGTAATGTCAATCAGTAATGTCGTTTCCACCGAGCGGTGCGGTATGGTTCAGTACAGTATGATTTGGGATCGTAAACCCTGATCCGGCTTGCGTTTCCACCGGCAACAGTATGCTTATGATAGGCGTGGTGTAGCTATCAACGTCATTCTGGCGCGAAGAAGAAAGTGACAGAATAAACAACAATGGACGACATACAACAGATCTTGTTCTTGCTTCTTGGCATGTGGCTGTTTGTCACAAGACGACGACGCTTTGTTTGAACCAAGGCTGCAAGGAAAAACACAACCGAAAAAGCATGCGCAAGTGACAATTCTGTCAACCAAACAACGTTCTGCAGTGAGTCTAGCTACACCCTTTAGTACCGGTTCGGAACTAGGGTACCTTTCATAACTTCTGACAATGGAAACGGCAAAAACTGCGTACCGTACTGAACCGTACCACTCGATGGAAACGAGCTATTATTTAACACAGCATACACCCCAGGGATCAGCTACTTTTAGTCTCTTAGCTCAATGTTTCCCAACCTCGGCTCTGGAGTACCCTCACCACTGCACATTTTAGATGTCTTCCTAATCAAACACTGAACCTAGAACCTTGAGACACACCTTTTCAGGTTTCACCTCTTAAACTTCTTAAGCTCACACCCAAGATAATGTACAACTAAACCACAGACTTCCTACTAGAATACTTAACATTCATCTTTTCTCATTATGCACCTAATCCATCGGTACTGCAATTTGTTGACTCATTTGAAGACACAAGATGATTCATCTTTAGACACCTGAGCATAGCTATATATACACACACAATCGTTGTAGCATTTGCAGATCTTGATAATCAAGGCTCTTGTGGTATAACCTTAGCACTTGACCCATATCCTCAGCCTTGTGTTCTGGTAATCTGGTACTTTCTTGTTAGTCATTTTGAAAGGGTTATGAACATAAATGAAGCATTACAGTCTGTAGTACACTTTCGCCTTGTTTTAAAAGGAAAAGCAAATGAGAATATGAGTAATCTTCAGCAGGTTTTACTTAACTTCTCTATGCACAGAACCACATCAAACATGCAAGGTACCTCAAAGTTACCACATTAAACTATCAATGCTGCAGATACAGTACAGAACACTAGTTTTCCCAAATGCTAATTTCTTTCATTTAAAGAAATACATAGGCACCTAGTCTTGTTCATCAATGGTTCAGAAGTTAATTTCTAAGATATTTAGATAGACCCTTCACTGATATGACAAACAAGGGTTTGCATTGCCAATAAAGTTTCATGGTTAATGCATTCATTTCCAAGAGATCCAAATCAGCTTCAAACAATTAGCTCAGAAGTTATGTCAAGCTTTAAAGGGATAGTTCACCCAAAAATGAAAATTCTGTCATTATTTACTCACCATCATGTCGTTCCAAACCCGTAAGACCTTCGTTCATCTTCGGAACACAAATGAAGATCTCTCTGACCCCTCCATAGATGGCTATTTAATTAAGGCCCAGAAAGGTAGTAAAGACATCGTTAAAATAGTATTTTTTTAACGTTGTAAATCAGTTTCCGTTGTAAATACAGTGCATCTCCTGTGTCGTCATCACACGCATGCGTCGTGGTGCTCACGTGAACAGCATCGGCTGCCGTAGAACTCGAAAGCGATGCACCGTTTACAACAGAAACTGCGTAGGAGACTGACACAGGCTAGAACGAAATTGTTGAATAAAGTCGTTATTTTGGTTTGTTTTTGCGCACAAAAAGTATTCTCATCGCTTCATAAAATTAAGGTTGAACCACTGGAGTCACATGGACTATTTTAACAATGTTTTTACTACCTTTCTGGGCCTTGAAAGTGTTAATTAAATTGCTGTCTATGGAGGGGTCAGACAGCTCTCGGATTTCATCAAAAATATCTTAATTTGTGTTCCGAAGATGAACGAAGGTCTTACAGGTTTGGAACGACATGAGGGTGAGTAATTAATGACAGAATTTTCATTCTTGGGTGAACTATCCCTTTAAGACACCAAGTTTACACTTACTAGAAATTCACCTGGCAGGTATGGAACCGTGTGTTATCTGACAGTGTAAACAATTACAACATACAGTAAATACTCTTAGCAGTTGGACCCACAGCTTTGTGTGTGTTTGGGCAGCAGGAAATGTCTAACAAAAAAGTGAAAGATTTAGTTACAACCCACGCTGTCCCATCTAAAGGGATGCTTGGCATCTGTAAGCCCCTAAAACTGCTGACAGACATCAAAGTATGCTGGGTAAGTGTTTATGCTTTGGGAATATGCCCACTGTCACTATGTATGCAGTGCTGATTGGTCATTTTGGATATCTAGGGTTTCTGAGGTCAAACATAGGATAAAAAAAGATGGTGTTCCTCTCGTCTTTTCATGTCTTGTCATTTTCCTTTCTTGGACAACTGGAGGCACATGTTTTTGGTCATTAATTCAGGCTTTTGACCACTCTCTCTTTCCCACTCTTATCTGTGTCATGGCATCTTATTACATGTGGTTCTTTTAAGGCCACATTAACTTTCTGTTCTAATTTTTTTAATAATTCATGTCGGTTTTTTTCTTAAGATTTAAGATGCCAAAAAAAATTGTAATAGTATTAACATTCTTTTGTCACTTCATGTCCAAAAGAACAAGGACCGCCGTAGTGCAAACACCCGATGTGTGTGTGTAAATACATATAGCAGCTGACCAACATCAGTTAAAGGAGCAGCAGAAATCTGAGCTAATCCCAATACAGTCGGTCTCTGAGGGTTTAACACTGCTGACTACACACACACACTTGGCAGAAGGTTTTTCATTTTATAATCCATCCACAACACCCTGTTAATCAATCGGAAAACCAGAGATTATCAAAAACACTACTCCAGCTATTGAACCACAAAACCAAGCCGTTGAAGTTACCGTGTAGCCTCGCACCTCACAATAAAGTGTAGTCATAATACATTAAATAACAATAAAATATACTTTACATTTGAATAAATTTTTAGCATTAAAAAAAAAAAAAAACAATTTTATAAACAAAAACAAAAAAATTCCACAAAAAATAATGACAAATTGCTTATGTGCCTTGGATAAAAGTGATTGCTAAGTAATATATGATTAATATAACATTATAATATAATTAATATAATATAATATAACATAAGGGCTGTCAAATGATTAATCGCATCCAAAATAAAGGTTTGTGTTTCTATAATATATGTGTGTGTACTGTGTATAATTATGTATATTTGAATACATACACATACATGTATATATTTAAGAAATATTTGCATGTATACACTGTATATAAATGTCATTTATATTGTATATAAATATTTTATATGTAAATATAACAAATTTTCTTAAATATATACATGTATGTGTGTGTATTTATATTAACATAATAATTATACACAGTACACACACATATTATGTAAACAAACTTTTATTTTGGATGCGATTAATCGTTTGACATTGCTAATATAATATAATTAATATAATATAATATAATATAATATATGCACATATTTTACACCTGATCAAAAAAAGTCATGCTTTACATAAAATACCTTTATGTATCATATCCTACAACACTCCAAGGCCTTTTCAGGCAAATTTAACTGCTTAAAAAGGTCAAATAACAAATAATCGACTTGTCATATCAGCATTCAAGAACATAAAATATTCGTTCTCAAATTTGGTTAATGAGCAAATATGAGTCTAGTGGAGTCAGATGGTCAATGAGGAGTTTCTTTATAGCACGTCTGCTACACCCCCCACCCCACCACCACCTTGATCCTCTCCCACTAACAATACACTAACAATCAAACTATTAGTGTTGTATTGTACCATAAAACAAGCTCATATTTATCGTAATATTATACTTACATTGTGCTTTGGCATTAGTATATTTTCAAGCAGTGATATTAGGAATTTTTCTATTTGAACTTCAATTGCAATTGTTACTGACTTCATGAAGCCTTAATGTGTGACTTTGTGAGAGTGTAATTACTGTAACTTCTCATTTAACAACTCCTTCTCATAACATCCAACTCATCCAGTCTTTCCAGTTTAACACAAACTAAAAGTCGTATTTCAGTTTCGCACCTAATCAAATAAAACCTCAGCCGTTAGTTATTTAAAAATGATCTTTCAGTGAGACATTTGCAGCTCTAACACATAGGTATATATAAGCAGGTTGCTGGGTAAATATGACTTTCCTCTACGGAACACTGACATTTCTTTGACCACACAAAAAGCCAGAAGAGGAAACAAGAGACTTCAGAAACTTCACATCTATGTGTGAAACACACAGGATGTGACCAAACCAACAGTTACTGGTTTAACATTATGGGTTTTTAATTGGGCGATACTGATATTTACAACGTAGGATTTCTGAAAATTTCTGAAAAGCTTATTTTACACAAAATCCATGCTTATTATTCATAGACAAGCCTGTCTGTAAATCTCAAATTGGCAGATTAATATACTAACCTAGAATTCATATTTTGTACTAAAGTCTGTCTAAAAAAAGACATTAAAATGTTTTAGTGAGTTCTCTCTGTGCTTTATGAGATCAGGCTTATCCATTAAGCGTTTTTTTTTTTTTTTTTTCTCTCTCTCTGGACAAATCCACATCAATTTTTGTGTCATTAAACTAATTTGCACAAGATCCAGAATAGATGTCTGAGATGGATGGAAAATTAACCTTGAGGTGATAGAAAAGCAGAAGGTCATGTAACTCACTGTGAATCCCTAAGCACTTACCCACAGCCTGAAAATCCAACATTTTACTCAAAGACTGTTAAACAGTTTTGAATATTAATGAGTCTCAACAGAAAGCCAAAGGTCACATCAAGCAGATCATTTTTTAATAACAAAGCCAATAAAATCAATATCTCTCATGGAAGATCTTAGAATCCCAAAACAGAACCATTGCAAACTAACTGAATACAAATGACAAATAAAAAGCTAATTGTACACTTGCAGGATGGACCACGAATGACTATGAATGAAAACAAAGCGCCCCACATCACGCAGCTATCCGGCACGCGATGGTGTCTGTAACAAACGCACCCAAAAGCAGAGCTCACTTCAGCCGAAGCCTCTTTATCACAGCCCGCGTGCGAGAACTCACCTTAACACGGAAGAAAAGCGTATTTCCCACGTATTTAGTGCTGAAGTAAATCCATCGCGTTTCTCCGGCGGCAGCGCAGCGGTCGAGAGCGCTGAGTGAGCCGCAGTGGAGTGAGTGAAGGCGGCGCTTAGAAACTCGCAGCAGCAGCAGCACCTGCTCCACTGATCCGCCCCGGAGGCAGAGCCACAGTCAAGGGTGACGGACCTCCTACTGACGGAGGTCATGCCACACTGTCTCTCTCTCTCTCTCTCTCTCTCT